>JADBHU010000506.1:0-64367 GCA_017140155.1 Fusarium devonianum | reverse complement strand
GGCGCTTGCGGTGTCGCGGTGATACTGCGGTGGACATCTCAGCGAAAGATGGGCGGGAACTTGAAGCTGGACGGCGAGGATTGCGGGGCCTTCGGGCGTACGTAGTAAGGTACCGACCGAGTGTTCCAGCTGTGACAGCATACGGTAAGGTAAGTGCTAGTATGTAATGACATGGTCTGCCCGTCGCTCCCACGTTGTTCCCCAGTGCTCGCTATTTCTTGACTAACTCTCATCTTCTCCCACCTTCTTCCTCTTCCTCTTCCTCACTCCTCTCTACATCCTCACAAGCCTCACCTGCTTTACAATAACGCATCAATCATACAAAAGTAGCCCATCATGTCTGGCCCTGTGTAAGTCTACAACCCCCTCCGTTGCACCTCACTCTCTCGCGAATTTACCCCACCACCCCGCTTCAGAGCTTCCATGGTGATGCTCTGATGGCCTCACTCCGCGCTCTCTGGGAGCTGAGGAGCGAGGTAATCGTCGTGACGAGCTGGCGCCTGGAGCGACTGGGCTCGCTGGGTCTCTCGTGGTGAACATGGCTCATGGTCTTTGGGGCAGAGCTCGTCTCGCAAACCTCAACCTGGGCGCTCCTCAGCAATCCCCTCCCTCCACTTCACCTCCAAGCTCTGTTGCGACTCGGAAGACGACAAATGCTGACCATGTGGAAAGTGCGGATCTGGGCCTCATCGGCCTCGCTGTCATGTAAGTGAAGCTCCCTGCGGATGCTCCGGCGCTGCCAGCAACAGTTCCAACTAATAACTTTTGTAGGGGACAGAACCTTATTCTGAACATGGCCGACAACGGTTTCACCATCTGCGCCTTCAACCGAACAGTGTCCAAGGTCGACCGATTCCTGGAAAACGAGGCCAAGGGCAAGTCCGTTGTTGGCGCCCACACCGTCGAGGAGTTTGTCAGCAAGCTCAAGTCTCCCCGCCGTGTCATGCTTCTCGTGCAGGCCGGCCAGGCTGTCGATGACTGGATTGAGAAGATCCTGCCTCTCCTCGACGCCGGCGACATCATCATTGACGGCGGCAACTCTCACTTCCCCGACTCCAACCGCCGCACCAAGTATCTTGCTGGCAAGAAGATCCGCTTCGTCGGCTCCGGTGTCTCTGGTGGAGAGGAGGGTGCCCGATACGGCCCCTCCCTCATGCCCGGTGGCAACGAGGAGGCCTGGCCTTACATCAAGGACATCTTCCAGAGCATCGCCGCCAAGAGCGACGGCGAGGCTTGCTGTGAGTGGGTTGGCGACGAGGGTGCTGGTCACTACGTCAAGATGGTCCACAACGGTATTGAGTATGGTGACATGCAGCTGATTTGCGAGGTACGTGAAAACATTACCGGCCACTTGATTTTTTGCAATACGGGACTGACAGGATGATACGCAGGCCTACGACATCATGAAGCGCGGTCTTGGTCTTTCCAGCAAGGAGATCGGCGATGTTCTCGCCAAGTGGAACAAGGGTGTTTTGGACTCGTTCCTGATTGAGATCACTCGTGATATCATGTACTTCAACGACGACGACGGCACCGCCCTCGTTGAGAAGATTCTGGACAAGGCCGGTCAGAAGGGTACTGGCAAGTGGACTGCTGTCAACGCCCTGGATCTTGGCCAGCCTGTGACCCTCATCGCCGAGGCCGTCCTCGCCCGATGCCTGTCCGCCATCAAGGATGAGCGTGCCACCGCCTCCACTAAGCTCGAGTTTGTCAGCCGCCAGACCAAGTTCGAGGGCGACAAGGAGCAGTTCCTTGAGGATCTCGAGCAGGCTCTCTACGCCTCCAAGATTATCTCGTACGCCCAGGGTTTCATGCTGATGCAAGAGGTAAGATCACCAGCTCTACCGATCACTGATGTGGAGACCTGCGCTAACACAACATACAGGCCGCCAGGGACTTCAACTGGAAGCTCAACAAGCCTTCCATCGCCCTCATGTGGCGTGGTGGCTGCATCATCCGATCTGTCTTCCTCAAGGACATCACCAATGCCTACCGCAACCAGCCCGAGCTCCAGAACCTCCTGTTCGACGACTTCTTCAACAAGGCCATCCACAAGGCCCAGCCCGGTTGGCGAGACGTCGTGGCCAAGGCTGCCGTCCTTGGTATCCCTACGCCTGCTTTCTCCACTGCTCTGTCTTGGTTCGACGGCTACCGCACCAAGGACCTCCCCGCGAACCTGCTCCAGGCCCAGCGTGACTACTTTGGTGCCCACACTTTCCGAATCAAGCCCGAGTTTGCCAGCGAAAAGTACCCCGAGGGCCAGGATATCCACGTCAACTGGACTGGCCGCGGTGGCAACGTGTCGGCCTCTACCTACCAGGCATAAAGGGTTTTTCCACAAGGAAGTGTGGTAGCTATTGGTTGAGATCAAAGATCGGCGGGCCGTTGAGAGCCCGCCAGCTGCGTCATATCAAAAAACGAACACTTTGGATAGGAACGCAGAGGGATAGGCTGGCGCTGCAACGGATAATGAATGGGCTGGGCTGGTATGGTTTTAGAAATGCTCATGCGATGAATTTTGGGACCGTGTGTAGCTTGCTAGCAGCACAGAATGAACAAAAACTTTGACAACACATGGATATACCTTTGCTGGTTTTCCAATTCCATATGAGATGTGTCCATCCAAGTTGGATTTTTGAAATATATGATAAATCTGTTGCGATTATATATTATAAATCTGTTGTGATTACCGTAGGATGTAAACTGTGTTGAGGCGAGATACCGACGCGGTTTGAAGAGTGACCGGCCCCATTGTTTTAACCACCCAAGGAGAGAGTCACAGTGATTGGTCAGGCACCCACAGCCTTGTCGCGAGAAGTTTGGAGCCGCGCAAGGACCATCGTCGCTCACTCTCACAACTCCATCGCATCTCACATTGCGCCGCGCCATTTCGACGGCGTCTTGTGGTCGATTCCTCTATAAACAATTCTCCACGCTATCCGCAGAGTGACGCGCAGCTTCACGCAGACTCAATCGCAGCATCCGAGACGTCGACACGTTGTCCCCCGTCCAGCGCGACAACTGCCAACATGGCTCAACCGGATCCTAGCCAGGGCGTCCCTCAGGACCTCGTATGTTTTCATGCGCACGCAGCAACAGCCGTCGCAATGTCTCTCTGACCGTATCTTAGATGCCCCATGTCCATTTGATTTCCTCCTTCCGATACCCCGTGATGCCCCGGCTCGATCTGAACGAGGTCGCCAAGTGGCTCATGAGCGCTCCGCAAGTCGCCCGAGACCGAGCACCATTCTTCTGGACATACCTCGACAAGCCGACCGATGGCACGATACTTCTAACTTGGCAGCCGCTTCAGCGCTTGCACACAAATTTTGCCACCGATGGCTTCGTCTGGGCGCCGCCAGAGCAACTCTACAAGCACGACTTGGGCAATGGACTGGTAAGGGCGAGTGATAACAGCCGAGGGATTGTATGCTAAGTCTCGCCTAGATGCTCGAGATCTATTACCAGAAGGCCGGTTATATCCCTGGCGAACAATACGCCCTGCACGCTCGCCGACGATGTCGACTAGTCCCCGTTCCAGGTCACCCCAACCCTCCTCAGCCAGACATCAGCCTGTTCATTGTGCACTATGGACCTTCCGAGCCCAACGACCGAGTCCCCGTCTCCATGATCCCCTACGACGAACGCGTCAACAGCATCATGCAACAGCGACACTTTCTGCAGAGAGCCGGTCAAATCCGCCGCAAGGAGTTTATGCTGTCCGACCGGGTAAACTGGCCTACACTGCCGGATCTTACACGTCAACAAGCACCTCCCCAAATGGCCCCCCGAGGCGTTCCTCAGCAGATGGCCTACCCTCCACAGGCTACTCCGGGGCCCCCCGCCAAGCGTGCCCGGCACGCGGCAAGCCAGGGAAGTCAGGCAGCCATTCCAGGAATGCCTCAGCTCGATGCGGCATTCGACGACGATGAAGATGTCTCACGAGGCGACATGTTTGACCACCTCACCCCTCGCGAGATCTCGTTGAGCCGGTATCAGCAGAACCACGAGTGGATGGAAGAGATCCTGTCTTCGCCGTACCGGATAAGCCAGATCACACCGGCTGACCTTGGCTTCGGCTTCAAGGGCGGACTGGCGTCTTTGACAGAGGGCATTTTCCCTGCTCAGGGGATTGATGCCTTCACGGCTGGACCTGACAAGCCGTACGTCGGCCGACTAGACCCTGGGCAGGCTGACGAGTTTCGCAAGCGAGTCAATGAGCACGTCGAGACTACAAAGGCCGACATTGAGAAGATGCAGGCCGCCCACGCAGAAGCTCTTGCCAAGTTCAAAGAAACCTCTGTTCTCAACGCCAAGGAAAAGGAGCTTCGCAATATCGTCGAGGGCTCAGGAACTGAGATTTGGAGAGTGGAGGGCAAAGTGGATCCGCTTGACGATGACCCGGCTCCTCGGCCCGT
This sequence comes from Fusarium devonianum, assembly GCA_017140155.1. Lineage (NCBI taxonomy): Eukaryota > Fungi > Ascomycota > Sordariomycetes > Hypocreales > Nectriaceae > Fusarium > Fusarium devonianum. The sequence continues at coordinate 59,949 of JADBHU010000506.1, read as the reverse complement.
CAGTAAGAAGACGGTGGAAGAGATCGTCTCCGAGGTTGAGAATGCCACGGGAAAGAAGGTCGAGACCAAGTCCACAGTGTCTCGCATCCAGGAGGGAGGCTACGAGGCGCCAGCTCCAGAGCCCGCCCAGCCTGAGTTATCTCGCCAAGCTTCGCAGGCTGGCTCGCAAAACAGCGGGATCATGATTGGGGAATCCGATATCGATATGGGCGGCACCGTCGCTGGACTGCTTGACCAGATGCATACAGGCATCTCTGCGACCTCAACTCCCCTCAACAACTTTGGAACCCCGCAGCCGAACCGATCCGCAGCCCAGTCCGGAGCAGCGACCCCCCTGAACGCCAACACGGCATCACCGGCTCCCGGGCAGCCTGGAGCAACATCGGCGCCGGGCGGAGGCGATGTGTCGATGGGTGGAACCGACGTAGCCAAGAACCACAGCCTCACAGCGCCCGACCAGGGAACCGGCAGCGGAGACTGGGTCGTCGTGCCCAAAGACGGCACCATTCCAGACTCGAATGCTCCTGCTAACGCGGCTGGGTCGGGGACAGCGTCTGCGAATGCCAACACTCCCAGCGCACTGGGGAACGAAGCTGCCACATCGACATCTCTGCCTCCCAAGCCGGTCTCTGCGGGCGTAACGCCAGCGGCTGGAACACCAGGAGGCTCCATATCATTTGACCAGAACGACTTCAGCTCCCTCGGCGACCTCGACACGGCGGGGGATGCCCTCGCCAGCTTTGATGGCCCGACGCTGGACGGCTCAGCCGGCGAGCTGGGCGAGGGTCTAGATCTCAGCATGGACATGGACGACTCGGCGTTTGGCGACGCTTTCCACGGCGTCGAAGCCTCTGCGACTCCGGCGGAGGGTCATGGCCAGGACATGTAGAGCTTGTCAGGGTCCTGGACGGAAACAGAGCACTACGGCCAGTAGGGGTGACTGTGCAGGTGCGCGCAAGGGGTACGACAGATTGAAAGATGAACGGGTTTTGAGTCGGCTCTCAAACATTGGAGAATGGCGTGTGTTTTTGTCAGGGGTGGTTTTCTCTTCCTGAAAGGGATGATCTCGGCTCTCCTTGCCTGGTTTGTAAGAGTTAATTTGTTGATGCTGTAGTATCTGCTTTTATGTCTGTAGACTAAGAATAGGGGAAAATCCAAACAAGGCGGTTCTATGGTCTATCTTTGATGTGCGGGTGCAAGTTGGGCGCTGTCGAAGCAGGGTGATAAGTGAGACGGAGAAGACATGATTCCTTCTGGCTGAAAAGGCGCTGTCGTGGGTAAGGTCGAGGCACTGATACAGCCACCGTCGACAGGCCTACAGCTTTATTCACAATTGATTCACCTTTGCTCAATCACACTTAGCCGTCGGTGATGATGACGATGATGATAAGGACAATTATTACAATTATGGCTTCTAATGTGAGGCTTGAACTCTTGTTGGGTGCATTCTTTGCGATCGGAGCAGTCGTTTTAGTGCGAGGAATTGCAACGAGTTCAAATGATAAAATTGTCATATTCTAAAGCTTTTTGAATGCTCCATGCGACGCAAATAATATCTAGGCGAGGGGAAACTACAAAAGAAACCCAATACAAAGCCACACCGTAACTCCATTCTAGTCTAACCATGCAAAAACCAAGGGGAAATGAGCATGTGCTCTCAAGATCATGGCATACCGGCCCGGAGGTTATCGTAGATGCTCATAGGATAAGAAAGAAGATTTTGTGACATCTCCAGAGAACCAAGGCTTCGCTTGACAGCACCGACGGTACTCCTGGAGCCAGTCTTGTCACCACTCGCCTCCCAGTAAAAGGCACCACCGAGACCCCGTTTATTGATGTATGCAGCCTTAAGCTTGCCAGAGTCTGCATTGTCCAAGGTCACAAGCTCTCGCGTCTGTCTGTTGTAGGTAATCGTGGTCATAAGGCTCTTGTCCGTGTACGCTTTGGCACCTGGTTGGGGAAGATCCTTGAGCAGGTAGATGCCATTCTCCCTGGAACCACCACCAAGGCCTTGGTATGGCTTGCCTGGGCCATCGGTATTGGCAAAGGAGCGGCCGTAGAGCGCCATACCAAGGAGAATCTTATTGGAGGCGATCCCAGCCGAGATGTAGTCGGTGACAGCTCTGTCAGTGCCGAACTTGGTCGCCAGGGGGTTGACCCTAGACAGGTAGACATTGGCCTGGTGGCCTGTCGTAGTATCCCAGCCACCGGCATAGTCGTACGCCATCAGATGCCAGGCGTCTAGATACTCGTCCATGGCCTTGAGCTTCATGATGTTATAATGACTTGGGCCAGCGGAGGTGGCAACGGTGAGCATGAAGCGGTAGTTGAGTCTGTTGACAGTCGAGAACCTGTTGAGAGCAGCGCGGAGTTCTCGAAGCAGAAGAACATAGTTCTGGGCCTCCTGGGCATTTGACGGATACTCCCAGTCGATGTCGATTCCGTCAAAGCCCCAGTCGCCCATAATCTTCACAGCACTATCCGCAAACTGCTTTCTACCTGCGCTGGTGCTCGCAGGCGTCACGAACTTTGGTGACCATGTCCATCCCCCAATGCTCATCAAAACTTTGAGGTTTCTGTTCTTCTTCTTGAGGAGGTACAGCTGTTTGACACAGCCATATACGTTATTGCCGACTTCGTTCCAGGAGTCACCCGGGTAATGTTTTTCAATATCAGCATAAGTGTCCGATGATTTTCTTCAAAGGGGTTAGCTGAGTAACTCTTGGAGGTCATTGTTGGATTGCGTTACTTACACAGTGCCGTCCTGACCGATATCCATGAATGAGTAGAGGACGTGGGTGATATCTTTGGACGGAATCTGCGCAGGCTGAAAGTTGGCTCCATATATTCCCCTTGGTCTCATCAATCAGCTTCGTTCGCGCTACAAGATCATGAACATACATACCAGTTGGTGAAGTAGAGAATGTTTCGTTTTCCAACGCCTCGAAGCTCGAGGTGAGTTGAGTCATCATTTGAATACTCCTTCCCAGAGTCTGACCCCTCATGATCGTTTTGCTCCAAAAAGGCCAGCTCAACGTCTGCCTCGGCCTCCGGGTCATCATTGTCAGGCATTCCTATGCCGAGTTCCCCTGCACTGACGTAGTCAAATTCGTCATCAATAAAATCAGAGTCCTCGTTCATGACATCTCGCTTGGGTATGAAAGGTTTCTTTGGCGGTATAAACTCGGGCAGGACTGCGTTCTCTGAAGTGTCTGCCTCGGGAATACGGAACCCCACGGGAACGTGGTGAACTTGGCCGTGATCGCCTTGACCTTTCTGCTTCCATCTAGGCAAGACGGCCTCGGGCAGAGTCGATGTTTGCGAATCATCAGACTCAACTGACTTGGGCTTGTTGGTATTGACATTTTGGATGGGAGGGATGAACTCGGAGACTTTCGTTGGCTCAGAGTTATCAGTTGTCACAGACTGCCGGGTTTGTATTTTTGATTTGTACTGAATGGGAGGTATAAATCGCGAAACGATATCGTTCGACGTGTCTGAATCGTCAGATTGACGCATGTTTCCGCGTTGGATAGGGGGGATGAAGGCGGGCAGGGCGGTTTCTTCCTGAACGTTTGCATTGGTAGAAGTTGTCGTTGTCGGGATTTGAAGCTTTAAAGGTACATCTTCAACTTTGCTGTGCCCTTTGCGCCCGTGTCCTTTACGTCCATGGGTGTGTCGATGCTTCGAGGTTGTGCTAGTACCTGCCAGTGCTGCCTGCACCAGCAGCGGCGCGATGGCGAGGAACCCGATGTGCATGGCTGGTTATGTTCAGGTCTGGGTTTGAAGACAGAGAGAAGGTGTTGGTGTTGGTCTGTTGGGCTAGTATGATATAAGTCAAAGGACCGGTGAGTGATGATGGTGTATCAAGATGAGCCGAGTCGAGTTAACAAGGCGACAACGCTTGTTATATATATAGCACTGTGGACTGGTGATGATGAGGAAAATAAGGCCTTCGGGGTGTGTTAGACAGCGTTCGAAGACAAGGCGAAAGGAGATCTTGACTTACCAGCTTTGTGATGTCGAGGCTGGGATTCAAATGCTGAAGCCGGGCTGGTGGTGTGGCAACCAACTTGACGAACCCGGAAACCTATGGATCACGCTGAAGAATGAGACAAGGCCAAGGATCAGATAACTCGTCTTAGACGAAGATGAATTAGGAATCGCTTAAGAATAGGTGAGTAAAATGCGAAGAGCAGTAGCCAGGTTCAAGACATGGGGTCCAAGGCAGATTTAAAACTTGGGCGACCAGCGATCCCAGCCAGACACGGATCCCAATACATCCCAGGGGACATCAAATCATAGCCAATAGACCCATGCCGACAAAAGTATATTCCAGTCTCTCGGGCGTCGAGAACAGCCTTGGGCGCATGTTACGGAAAGCAACGCCCGCCTCTCTGCCAGGGACCAGAAGCCGTTCTCGACTGGGGCCCCCATGAGGCCGGATGTGAACTGGAAAGAGAGGCTTGGGGAGCTTATCGAACGCCACATAGCCCAAAACGTGGTTTGATGTGTCTCTGGCCACGATTAAGGAATGTGTCTGATGTCTGGAGCCAGTAAGGCCTTCGCCATAGAACGGGATGGCGGGGAATGAGACATCGCGGGAGCTGTCGAGCTGTCTCGAGGGCGGCGCACGCGCTGCATGCGAGTCAATGGCCACCGCAGAGTCAAATGAAGTCTTTCAGGCCCTTTTCTTGGGTGGAACATTGGGTACCTGGGGCTTTCCTGGTGATGCCGGAGCTAAGTAAAAGGCAGAGTTGCTTCGATGATGAAGCAGCCAATCGATTCATGGGGGGAGACCATGGATGGCGCATTTTTGGCAGTTTGTACCTGCGCAAGCCTCCTTCCAAGAAAGGTACCCTGAGCTGTCATCGTTTTTCCTTCCTTCCCGTTTCCGACTGCCGATGCAGCCCTGGCATCTTCAATGCAGTGGTAGATGGATCATGTACTTGTTTTAGCAGTACGTATAGTTTCTTGGGAATTATCGAATAAACTCATCCACTTCCAACAATAAATCCTAAACCTGAGCCGCATCCAGAGGTCTCATTGTGCTAGGGAAAAGTAAGTAGCACAGCTGTCTCACTTTCCCTGCACCCCTTGTAAAGGATCCCCAACTTTGAACAACAGAGGTGAGAAGAGCCATGGCGGCGCAACGACTCGTCGCCAGGGACAAGCGTGAAGAACTAGTTAATTTTGAGTCTGTGGATCGCATGGGAACTCCGATAGAGCAATCGATCACCTGTCGTGCTCGCGATCGAGACCGTACGCTCAACAGTCAGCGCCCAGAAGCGCCTCGCCCAGACTGATGCTCTGCCTCATGGAGCTTGCGCCAGGCCGAAGGGCCCGGATGAAATGTGGCAAAAACCTTGCTATGATCTCAAATAAACTTGTTCCTGGCTGGCTTTGTCGACCCTCTTCTGGGGCAGATGACGCTACAGAGGTGGCGCCTTGGTTGTAGCGAAGCCATCGTCAATAGCCGCTGTCTGGAGCGTGTCACTGGAATTCCCCATTGTTAAGCTGCATTCCAGTCATCTCCTCAAAACATAGCCTCAGCCACCTGGTTTCGTCCAGAATATCTTCCGAACTGTTTCGGCGCCTGAGACACTTAAATGTCAATGGATCCGTTTGCCGTGTTGCCTCTATGTGGGACCGGCTGTGATGTCAGTTCATCGACTGTAGCTGTTCCCAGCCATTGTCGAAGCCGATTGCAGATGGCCATGAGACATCGGTTGAGTCGGCGCATCAGCCATTTGTCGGCACTTCGTAGGCTTCATTGAGACAAGCGGGGGCGTCTAGTGGCTGCAAGTGAGACGCTGACGTCGATTATGCGTGACCATTGAAATTTTTCTCTAATAATTGAGCATCTTAGTATGCAGGGCCGTGAGAGAAACCGATAAGTGTTGGAGGAGTCAATAAAATGTATATTGTGTACCCTTGAGGGCATTACCCCTTAAACAGTCATTATTTTACATTCATCCTAAACACCATCTTAGGGTTAAATTTGTGATACTCGGTCCGTCATATCAGGGAGTCGGTCGACTTCTATAAGGTATCAGCCAACAAGAGGTTCTCCCTGATCCATACAGGGTACTCTTGTCAAGACACGCAACCCCCTTTTGTACCTAAGGTACACATCAAACAGCCACAGCAGTGGACCTCTGGTGAAGACTCCATTTCCTCGCCGCCAGGATCTCCCTCTGCCTCACACTCGCACCACGCACAAGGCCGTTCTCGTACCCATACTTCGTACCAGTGTCGACAGTCTCCAGGTCAGCCAGCTCCTCCGTTGCGCGAGGCTTCTCGTCGCGTCTCGCAGAGAGATAGAAGAAGTCCCAGATGAAGCTGCGCTCAAGCTGCCGAGGCTTGCCATCGGTCGTCCAGTACCGCTCCTCACTAAGTTCCTGCGATAGGTGCCGACGGAAGTATCGGTCCTGGGTAACCCACCACGCGCGCCAGACGAAGAGGATCAGCAACGTCAGCGGGATGGCCGTTGCCCAGTAGTACCAGAAGTTTTCGCCAAAGCGATTGACTTTGACCGCATCGCTCATCGTGCCGCTCTGGTCCTTCTCGTCTTCCTCCTCATCTGGGCCGAGCCAGTCGAACATGGACATGCCAAAGAGGGTACCAAGGAACTCGCCGGGGAGGAAGATTGCGGTGATGACGGCTAGGGCTTTCATAGAAGAGCTGTCGCGCGAGGACGCTACGGCCATCCGGGCGTTCAGAATGTTGTCCTCCTGGGCCATCTTACTGTAGATCTACCGCATGTAAGCAGATGTGCTGCCTGACAACAGACGGGGATACTCACCATATCAATCTGGGCACGGCATCTCGCCTCCGACATACGTCTGTCTGTCTCAAGACCCATGCAGAGGCGCAGCAGTCCGTCGAGATACTGCCTGATCTCGTGCCAGTGCGGCTCAAGCGAGTCGCCATCGGTGCCCTCGTCCGGCAATCGAAGCCGGGGAAGACGCGTCGGCGGAAGGACTGGGCTCACTGGAGCAGGGCCTCGGTCAGGATCAGCAATGACAGGGCTGAGCATGCTTAAATCCGTGCTAAACTGGGCATGGCTTCCCATGCGCTCCGTGAGCTCGTCGCCAGCCAAGATCAGGACCTTTACGGCACGCTCCATCCAGCGAATTGTGTCGAGCAGCTTGATGGTGTCCTTGAGAACCTCGTGCGCCCTCTTCATCAGCTTCGTCATTGTCATGGGGCCCCAGGCAATTCTGGCGCCGTCCTTGCCGTTACTGAATGTCCGGCTGAGGCGTCTGTTGGGCGATTCCTGCGCGTCAAAGCCGGAAATGTTGCTGACGTCGTACTCCAAGGATGCGACGCTGGAGTTGTTCTCGATGACCGCCTCCTCGCACCGCATGAACTGCACCTGAAGGAGAACGACAGGCGTGATCAGAGGGTGTGCCCAATGTGTCTTGCAAGACTCCAGGCGATGGTCGTACTCATCGAGGTCATCCAGGCTGTGTCTTCTTGGCTCCCAGGACTGCCGGACCAGGATTGTCGCGGTACGATCTCGGACGTCGTATGTCATGGAAAGAAAGTCGCAGGGTGTTTGGGGCATCTCGGAGAACGCGAGGATAATGCCTGAGACTTGTGAGCTGTTATTCCGGTACGACGAGGTAGTGGGTATGGACGCACTCAGCTGTGACCTATCCTTGGACCAGAATCTCGACTCTGTGGTCGTACGGGTCGAATACTGGAGCGTGGCAGGATGCAGTTTCATCGCTGCAAGGTCATCAACAGTCATGCTGAGGATATCTCTACCACCATCATAGATAGTCTTGCGCTTGAAGCAGATGCTATACATAGTCAGTGGATGCTCTGTCAGGACTGTCGAATTCGCGACTTACACCCTACGGATTCGGCCCTCCATCCTCGCAGAGGGCGATTCGGCCGTGTCCGGCTTACAGAAGTTTCCCTGGTACTCGTCAGTTCATCTTTCGCCTCGTTCCGTCGCGTAAGAGACAACCCACATCGCGATCGAGCTGAAAGCCTTGACGGAACGCCAAGTCAAACAGCGCGGTGCCAGAGGAATCGTCGCGCGTAAAGTGATGGGCAATATGTTCATCGTCCTCGCTCCGAGTCGCAGGCCCGGGCTCATCGGACCGTTTATAGACGACATATTCGTCATATTCGATGTTGGACGGGGTATCGTTGGCAGTGATGAGGACCTGACTGGAGCAGAGCTGCTGGTCGTAGTTGAAGAGGTCCAGGCCGTGGTGTACTAGACCCATTATGGTGGTTGCGCGCCGCCGCCAGAAACCGACAGCGTGGTCTTGCGAAGCTTGAGAAGAACGGCCACCCTTGTGAACGGGGTGGAAAAGTCTTGAAACATGGATTGCTGGTGGAGGTTATGGAACTAGAAGCTGGACAGAGACTTGTCAGACGGCAGACGCAGGAAGCGATTCGAAGATGCAAAGACTCGAAATGCCCTCAGATTGCCAGGACAGATGGCGGGGCGGGTCGCTCATATTATACTACGTAGCCTGTCGACGAGCCTTGAACGCCAAGAAGTCGTCCATCATCAGCCTGGCTAAATGGTAGCAAGGGTGCCCGGTTCCGCAGATAAGCCACAACCACCGGGCGACGGAGCGAATGCGCAACGGCGTCATCGGAGCGCTTGCCCCGGCAATGAGATGCATCTCCGCCTTGTTGGGCCTGGTCATGTGAGCATCGCGTCGGATGTTGATGAAGTTGATGCCCCCATAGCCCCGGCCGGGGGGTTGTTGAACGGCGAATCAGAGCCGGAGAGATCCCCGTGGCCCCGGCTCGGAGACTTCGGACCCGTACCGGAACGGAGGTCCAGGCGGTGGCTTAGATCCGGAAAGCAGGCGCAAGGATACTGTAAAAGAGCGCGTCGCTTCTAGAAAGTGTGGAGTAGACTTCCATCAGGTGATCGTCGAGACATGGGTTGGATTGTGTGCTTGGGCCAACCGTTCTGGGGACATCCCGGGCATAAGTAGTATCGTATTTACCAACTGAGAACGACGGGCCTTGTTGTCTAGAAGGAAGAGGTCACCATGATGTTTACTGCTGAGCAAGTACTGCATGCAGGTTGTGATGTGTATGGACGGTTGGCCAAGTTATTCCTGCCAAGAACCATCCGTTCTCTCTCCAAGAGCTCGCAACTAGACTACGTAATAATAGGTTTCCCCGCAATCAGTATCCAGAAGTGGTCAAAGGCGCCTCTTGTGGCTCTACGCCAGAGGAAGCACCTTTGATCTAGCTGGTGACCTGATGAGAGTTCCTCTTACAAGGGGCCGTTTACTTGCAATCCTCCACCTGCACCAGCCCAACGTCCCAACTTACTCACCCATAATAATAAACTTGGAACCGACTGCGATCCACTTCCCAATTCAACGATGCATCTCATCTTTGACTTTGACGGCACAATCACACAACAAGACACAATTGGCGAGCTCGCACGGTCCCTCCTCGAGATCCAAAGGAACAGACACGGCGAGGACCTCCAGGCCTCGTGGGATCAAGTGGTCCAGTCCTACGTGGACGACTATCGGCATTACAAAATCAACCACCCCTCACCGGAAAGCACGCGGACATGCGTCGACGATGAGATCCGCTTTCTCTCGGGCATGAAGGACGTCGAGGAGACTTCGCTGGCTCGCGTCGCAGAGTCTCGCATCTTTGCTGGCGTAGACGCCAAGACCATGTCCCAAGCTGGCGCCGATGCGGTTGAAGCTGGCAGGATCAAGATCAGGAGCGGGTTTCCAGAGGTGATGGATCTGGCGACGGCAAAGGGCTGGGTCGTGAGCGTCGTATCAGTGAACTGGTCGCGCGCCTTTATCCGCGGGGCGCTTCATCCGCACTCACTCGAGGTCATCGCCAACGAGCCTTCCATCGACGGCACCATCACAGGGCCAGACTTTCTGCCGGGGCAGATGACGAATGCCTGTGAGAAGCGGAAGGCTCTGGAGCATCTTGTTAAAGAGAAGGACGGAAGAGTGGTTTACTTTGGAGACTCGACAACGGACATGGAGTGTCTGCTTGAGGGCGGAGTTGTCATTTCCGACGACGAGGAGTCGTCGTTGATACGGACCCTACGGCGGGTGGGGGTTCCTGTTCCGCACGTCAGTGGAAGAGATGGCGGCACAAAGGTATCATGGGCAAAGGACTTTCGAGAGGTGTTGGATAGCGGTTTGCTGGACGAGTAGGATGAGCCATGGGGACAAAGAGTTGAGCAGCATTGAATACTACAGAGGCTGTTTTCATGAACACATACGGCATGATTGAGCATATACCATTCACTACACGTCTTTGTGAAATACTAACTGTACAAAGAACTATGACCCTGTGCGTTCTTGTACCAGCATCGAACGTTAATGAGCTATGAGAACATAAAGCAACCTGAGTGAATCTAAATGTTGATATACCCCGACACAGCTGCTTCAGTTAAACTTAACACACAACCCTGAGTGTCCAGACCACAAAATTGAGCTTCCTCCAGAATACAGCGATCTCATTCCAAACTCCTAAACACAGCCCGGCCCACCTCAAATACCACATATCACACTTCGATTTTGACGTCTTACCAAGGATGTGCATGTACGCCCGCGCCGTCTTCAGCTGCACCCACGCTCGCTGGGGCATCCGCGTGAAGCCCTGCAAGATCGCAGACGATTTCCGCACGGGAGACTCCAGCCACGAATGTGTAGCTCAGCAGCCCCATGCCCTGACGTCTAGAAAGCTGCAGCGCAAGTGTGACAAGTGTGCCGCTATTGACGCAAAGCTTGTCGAAGCAAAGGCGACGATCGAGAATGTCAGGAAGAGGGTAAACAGGGAGAGGACGAAAGCAGAAACCAAGATTGAGGGTGCCAAAGAAAACCGCGATGCGGAGGGTGACAAGAACGCGGAAGGAGGGTGATGTAGAAAGAAAAACCGAACACGCAAGGAGAAGAATAAGGGTATAACTCATGAGAAACACACTGAGCACCGTCGGGATTAAGAGTACTCAGACTTGCCAGAGTTGATCGCTGCTAAAGCCCAACGGTGACACGAGACTACTCCAAATGTCACGATAATAGCCTAGAGGTAAGAATGATACTTCGCTGAATGATTACGTCTCATAATCTAAAGACTTGAATGGTATCACGCTCTAAGACTCTGATCCTTATGCCCTTTAACCCCCTCACCCCTCCCCCCATTGCCGCCTTTTTTGTTTTTAAATTGAAACTGGAAGACATGAGCAGAGCCCTCCCTTGTTGAGTCCTGTTTAGTCTGTAAAAATTCGCGTGTCGGCTTTCATGCTAGGCTCCGGGCAAGACGTCTTCCATTTCCTCATCATCGTCGTCGTCAATAGGTTCGGCAGCAGCCTCCTTGGACTCCGCACCACCCTTGTCCCGGTAGGCATCGCTCAAACAATAGTGGTTCGCGAATCGACCACTCTTGTTCAGCACGGCAATCTTCTCGAGCACCTGGCGCAGATACTGGTCGGGCTGCTGGAGCTTCTGTCGCAGAGCCTTCATCGACCAATACTGATACTGCCGGAAGCACTCGAAGATAAGATCCAGAAGCTGGTTTTCGGGAATACGAGCAGCCTTGAAGATCTCTCCCTTTTTGGGCTTGGTAATCGGGGCTGTGTTTTTCTATAGATTTTTGATCAGTAAAGGCGAATCGCACAAAAGGATAAGTGGACATACGATGAAGTTGCCGCCCCAGCTGACCGATCCAGCAGTGCCAGGGTTGAGGATAGTCGAGGCCTTGTTTCGACTGATAATCTGGAGCTTGGATTTGGACTGTTCTGCGTCCATGAAGCGTTGAGCAAGCAGTCGCTCCTCCTCCCGCACGTCGCGAGGCTCAACGCGAACATCATAATGAACTTTGCCAAAGACCTTTGTCCGTTCTGTCATCCTCAGTTAGCACAGTCCTACATGCCTGGATTGGCGCAGTCCAAACGCACTGGGAACAGCCTTGCGGTAGTATGGCTGGAAGCGGCTCCTCCGATCGTAGCTGGGCCGCTCTGAGCCGCCGCTGTTGTTGGCTCTTTGCCTCAGCAGCGAGGCGGGGATGCCGGCGTTGGAAGCTTCTTGTCGCGCCTTGCTCCGCGCTTTGAATCCTGGCAGATCCTCCTCGCTAAAGATGAAGTGGTTGCTGACGTTGGGCTCGAGGACCTCGAGGTCGTATTCGCGAGGCAAAAGCTGGTGTTCAGGGCAATTCGCAGTAAGAAGCATCCTGAGCTTGGTCTGCAGAGGAGTCAGCATCATAGCTTCTTTGAGGCCAGGAATAACAGGGTGCGTACGTCCGCTCCACCGTCAGGCTTTGGCTCGTTCCAGGTTCGCAGGGTGCCGATTTGAATCTCGTCGTCGTCGCCCAATCGCTCGGTAAGCTTCGTCCATGCATCCCACATGTATCGTGGTACACGCGCAAGGTAGAGGGTCTCGAAAGCGTGGTTCACAGCGTTCTTGTCGTAGAATTCGAGATCGCCAGCATCTTCGTAGAGGTCGTCTTCGTCCGCCGGCGCGGGCGAGGCAGACGCCTCAGGGTCAGGCTTGATGTAGGGGTCGGCCTTTATATACGGCTCGGCCATCTTGGTGTCGTGTGCTTGTAGCGAACGTGGGCGCGTGCGTGCAGGCTTTGGTCGGGGTTTGGAGGTAGAGAAGAGAGTCGGGGGAGCGTCGGAGGAGCGAGACAAGATAGCAGGGACACAGAGGCTTCCAGGGTGTGATTAGAAGTAGATATGGGCGGAAGGGATCCCGAATAAGGACCAGGACGGGGTGATGTAAGGTGGACAAAGAAGATCGCAGATCATAGGCACCCTCAAACTGAGGCTACCAGTGACGAAATGGGCGCGAGCAGCTTTCGCTTGAGCCTGCAGCGCCAGAGCCACCTAGAGGCTGCTGTGCACGGGCCATTGCGTCGCCTGGCGGAGGCAGACTCCAGGCTATCACCCCTGATAAGCTGGCTAATCCTAAATGGGTTTGGAGCGCAGTCTTTGCCGCTTGAAGCTCCCCAGCGGCATCCACATCTCACATCTCACTTGGACCGTAGGTACTCGAAGGAATGGGGTACGTACCTCGCTCACTCAGACAGGCACCTTTATCACAACCTCGACTGCTACGTCGTGGCTCAGCCTTATTGAGAGCGACACCTTTTCTTTCAACACATCTCCAGAACTAACTCTAATACACCCAGTCACGATGTCTATGCTGCATGCAGACGCATAATCTACCTATAAGGAGCCTTCGTGCTCGTTCGATTATTTTTTAATTTTCAACTTGCTTCACTCCCTCCGTTTCTCGCCGCCTTCTTCGTTTCCAGCTCACGTCCCAACTGTAATGACGAACTTCGATTCTGCAGTCACCTCTACATAGATTTCCACCACGTTCGCGAATATCGAAGACCAGATTTTCCCACATTCCATTATCTCAGAGTCCAAATCTCAATTCAGCTTCGATCTATCGTTCACAATGCCTGTCAAATCCCTCCTTGAGCTTGCCACCGCGGCTTGCATCAGGAACCTCCGCGAACTTGATACCATCGGCGACTATCTCCCCTACGAAACTGTCCGTCCCATCCTACTCAGAATCGAAAATGCCCATCAACTCCGACAAATCGAACTCAACTCGCCACAACTCGAGGGCGAGACCGGCGAGGTGTGGCTCAAGATCATCGAGCGCCAATTCCCCATGGAAGTCAAGGCAAAAGCGTACAAGCCCTCGGACCCGAAGGAGTGGTATCGCGTCTGGGAGAAGTACAAGAGGCACCATGACCGTGCTCTGGAGGAGAGCGAGAAGAAGCTTAAGAATGCCTTTGCGGGACTCAGGCAGGACCGGGAGAAGAACACCAGCAAGATTGTCAATCGGAAACAGCTGCCGCGCGCAGGGAGGGTCGGACCGAAGCGACCATGGGGGCAGCGCGATCCCAACGGTAGCACACTGGCGTTCACTCAGGGGAGTCGTACCAAGACGCACAACGGCGCGAGTGTCATGCGCAAGATCCGGCGCGAGACCAAGGAGATTGCGAGCATCCACGGAAAACTCTCAAGGCCAGTCAAGGGGTCAGCATCCCTCACTAAACTCGCCAAGGCACCGGTAGCCATGGTCAACGACTACCAGAGAGCCGCTCAACCCGACTTCCGACCGACTGCCAAGTCTTCAGAGCCGTCCGAGGCGATGCTAGCACACGAGGAGCGAGCCACATTCATGTCCGACTCAGACTCAGACCAGGGCAATGACCTGTTTGACGACGATGAACCGTCTCCTCCTCGCAAACCAGCTCCCAGGTCCAACGTGAAGGCATCCGCCGCGTCGCTGCTCAAGAGGCCGGCACCACCATCGTCTGTTAGAAGCCAACCATCTAGCTCAACTAGTCGACCTGTCCCCGGTAAGCCAGCAAGTACCATTAGACGTTCTGGTATCTTGTCCAACAGCTACAAAGGCCCCAGGGCCCAGACCACAACCATAACCACGGCCACGGCACCCAAAAGGGATTCTTCGAATTCTTATCGACCCGAAGAACCACCCAGGCCAGCACAGCGCCCCCCTCCGGCACGATCTTCGTCGCCGCTCGCCGAGCCTGGGCCATCCTCTCCTACGCCCACTCCAGCAGCACGGCCCCCATTAGCTGCGCAGTCGCGCAAGCGGAAAGCTGCGGGAATCTTCCATAAGCCGAAGAGGAGGGCTTGAAGATTAGTTTGAACAGGCCTTCTTTATTCATTGCTCTTGGAAGCAAAAATGGCGTTATTTGTAAAAGGCAGCGTGGAGTTCACCTCGTTGCCATGGCTGAAACCTACTCTATATGGTCTCGAGGAATGAGGCATTACAAGCGAACTGACACATTAACATTGAAACTGGGTATACAAGCGGGTTTGGGTCACGGATCTAGGGAATAGACTGGGAATGTACAGGGAAGGAATGTACCGAAAATGCATTATGCAGGAGCGCGTACGAGGGCGACAGTGATATCTGTAGTAAACGGTGCAGAGGCACTATTCGACTTGATAGAAGGCCACACACTTTGATACTGTAAATGACAACGACAAAGTCGTCATGTTCCCACCGTGCACTCTTCCTGCGCTCGAGGTGTTTCCGGGGTATAAATAACGGTCGAGCCCTCACAGCAGCAGGCTGCGGTTCATTGTTGACATCGAGTCACAAGGCTTGAAGTCCGACACTGGCCTCTGCAATCACATGAAACGTCCTATCGTGCGTACAAACAGACGTTCGCGGAAGCCTCTTTCAACGCCCGTAAATGCAGTCGCGAGTTTTGTGACCTCACGCAGATCGCCGTGGGCGAAAGGGTGGGGGTTGGCATGTCGAATCATTAATCTTGAGGTCCCTATGCCAGCCATCGTCCTCCCCTAAGAGCGAGGACGAGATGAAGGGTGTCGCCAGCGACGAGGTTGTATTCGGCGGCGGTCTTGTCATCGGTCCTGGAGAGCAAGAAGGTGGTTTGTCAGCTGCATGATCCCTCCGCTGATCGGGGAGGAAGTTCTCTTGAAGGGGCATACATTTGCTTGCCGCCGTGGATAAGGCGCTGCTGGACGGGCGGGATGCCCTCCTTCTCCTCGACCTTCTCCTTGATCTGAGAGACCTGCAACGGCGGTCAGTCCGAGTTGAACGCCAACATCGCTGCCTGCCGCAGAGTCTGAGCTACCTTGTATTCCATCTCGATGTCCAGCTCAATCTCCTTGCCAGTCAGTGTGCGGACCCTGTGAGAGAATGGTTAGCTCCGTCCTGCTTCGACCCGAGTATGACGCTGCGTGGGAGCTGTCGATAACGTGACGCACTTGATCAACATCTTGGCGGCTGGTGTTCAGGATATGGGAATCGGTTCGGGTTTGGCTTCGGCTTGGAAAGAGAAGGACTGTCGTGCGAGTTCCGGGTTCGCAAGGGCTGATGGAAAGTGGGAGCAAGTTGCGTTGGTCGGGCTGATGATGGTGGGGTTTCGCTGGTAATATAGTTGGTAGGCACCTGAGGTCAGGTCGGTCGGTGAGGGGCCACTCTCGGTACCTTGGCGGTAGAGTAATTGGATGCCTACAAACACGGTTGGAATCGTGACGCGCTTTTCAGAGCTTGCTTGTCCACTCAATCCTAGGTAATGCTTATTGTCTTGTACTTGAATGAGGACTTTGACACACATTTTAAACAAACGTGGATTATAAACCTAGCTATCCGGGCCTGTTTGGCTGTCGGAAGTTGTTTTACAGGCTCGCATGGGGCTATAGCAGAGCAGACATCAAGCAGCTCGCAGACATTCAGACAAACCACGGTAGAGCAGAATAGGTAGCTTTTTCCCTTTGACTACCCGTTTATTCCCTAATAATACAGCCGTTGTCGGTAGACATACAGTGGAGATTTGCATTACAACCCCAGGCACGCGCCTCTCCGTAACACCCCCCAAATAGATCCTTTCCCGACTGCGCCTCTCTTAGTTGTTCTTTGACTCAGTATGGCCAAACACGTTGAGGCCCAGTCCCTCCGAGTCAAGCAGCAGCCTGTTCTTGGAGCCAGCCTCCTGGAGCTGAGTAGCGATGTAACGAGCGTTCTCGATCTTCTTGAGCTCAACGTAGGCCTTGTTCTTCTTGATGGCCTCGCCAATCAGCTCGGCAGAGCGGGCCTCACCCTGTGCCTTGACGACCATGGCCTGCTTTTCCTGTCGGGCCTTGTCGACAACGAAGGCGGCCCGCTGCGCCTCCTGCTGGGCGACCTGCTTTGCCTCGACGGCAGCCGTGAATTCGGGAGAGAAGGCGAGGTGCTATGGGACGTCAGCAACGTGAACGTGTTTCATCAGTGGGGAACATGGACGCAGAGGCACATACAGTGAGGGAGACATCATCGAGAAGGATGTTGAATCGGGCGGCTCTTCGAGAGAGGTTGTCTCGGACCAGCTTGGCAACCATCTCTCGCTGGGTGATGAGCTGACTGGCGTTGAACTGGGCGACGACGCTCTTGAGAACCTCGTTGACGATCGAGGGCAGCACGCGCTCGTCGTAGTCGGTTCCTAGCGTTCGGTAGATCTGGGGCAGAGCATCAATCTGCGGCCGGGAGAGCACACGGCAGGTGATGTTGACCATCTGCAGATCCTTGGTGCCCGTCAGGGAGGCAACGTTGCGCGGCTTCGCTCGCACGTCGTACACGATCGGAGTCTCGAACCAGGGGATGTTGATGTGAGTTCCTGTATTTTGTCCCAGGGTCAGCCTCCAGCTTCTTTGCATCTCGACTGCCGGGTCCTCCGAGACGGCTGTTGTGTGATGATACCTTCGTTGTAGATGTCCTTGCTGACGCCGCTTATCCTTCGGTACTTGATGGCCCGCTGGCCACCGTCGACGTTGAACAGCGAGTTGGACAGGAACAGAGCGCCTCCAGCGAGCAACAGGCCGCCGATGAGGGCGCCGCCAGCGGCTCGGGGCATCTGAGGACCGCCTCCTCCATAACCGCCACGGGTCTGCTGCATCTGGCGAAGACGGCGCATCGCCTCCTCCTGCCAGTTGTTGTTTGCCATGATCGAGCTTTTTCGGAAGGGGGACGAGCGTGCGCGAAGATGCAAAGTCGATCCGAGATGCCGACGTACGTTGGGTTTTTTTTTCCTACGTTCAATCGTGCGTGTCGTCGATGATGGCGATGGAGCTGCTCGATGGAAGCTGTCGGCTGGTGGGTCCGGTTTTTCCAGCGCCGGCGTTTCCCGTCGAAAATGCACGGGTCACACAGCTACAGCCAATCAGCGACTACCAGATTCAACTACCCTAGATCTGGGAATTACACAGAGGGGGCTTGTAAGTCAAGGTGCGGCAGTGACAGATTGTATGATACTAAGATAGCACATGAGGATGCTTTATTTGTATTCTCTGATATGTGTTCATATGGAAACTTTACGACAGTCATTATGGCGGAACTGTTGGTTAGCTCAGGCAGCTTCAACAGGTCGTAGAAGCTAATCTAAGACCATTGCACATACTCGCGATTCTCTAGATCAGGAGGGTAGGAATTCCTAACGTCTAGCAAAACATATCAAAGCAAACATTGTTTTCGCAAAATTATACGACTAGAACGGACCACATCCTATACCATATACGATGGTATCTGCGAGTACATAGCAAGGACCATCTCATCCTATGCGCCAAAGAGACATTGCTCCCACAAACAAGGACACCACATTCTATCTCTTCACAAACACAGAGGCATTAGTCGAGCTTCATGTTTCCCCCACTGTGCCTCATATATACATGGTATTACCCAACAGCAAGCGGTCATGTACACGTCAAAAGAAAAGTTGAGGGAGCGTATATAGACAAAGGAGATCCTTCAGTGCGTTCGTTCACTGGCCGAGAGCAATCTGGATTGTCTCAGTGCCAGCCTTTGGCTTTCGACAATAACCGTTGAGCATTCGGAAGCCCGATTTGCAGTTTCGGCCCTCTTCAAAGACGGAGGCAACGCCGTCCAGACACTTGCCGGCCTCCTCCATGGCAGCGCCGGTCGTCACCGTATCCGCAAGTCGGAGCTCACCGGCAACCTTCTCCATCTCACAGCGGAGGAGCCATCGCTCCCAGCTCCATCCGCCGACGATGCTACAGGCGCCAGCGATGTTATCGCTGCTGCCCATAACCATGGCATCGAGCTGGCAGGTCCTGACATCCTGGCTGTTGGTGCTGTCCCTAAGGGGAGGGTTGGGCGCCTTGTACAGGTTTCGCTTGGCTCCCATGGGCAAGCACATCCAGACACGGCGCGTATCCTGGAAGCCGGCGCGACCCAAGCGGCGGAGCCACAGCTTGGTCGGATTGGGGTCATACCCGAGGGTCTTGAGGGCGAAGCCGAACTCGACGCTCTTGGCCAGACCAATAGGTCCGGCATTGATAATGTCTGAATCGAGGAGCGAAAAGTCCAGATAACCGCCGGGCTTCAGTACACGCATGCACTCCTTGACACAGCCATCCCACTCGTCTTCGCCGTTCTCTCCAAACAGCTTAAGTATGCTTTGCAGCTCCCTGGCAGAGATGAGATCGAAGTGGTTGTTCGGGAAGGGGAGCTGGGACAGTCGCTCAACTGCTACCTGGCGGTGATTGGGGGGCCCCCGAACGTTGCAGTTGGATAGCTGGCGGACAGCCTTTGTAGTGACGGTGTAGATTTTGGTATTAGGGAACTGGAGCGCGCAGTGCCACGCCCAGTCGCAAGTGGTCTGTCCACCAAGGTCAAGAACCCTGGCGCGGTCACGGGTCGCACCCTTTTTCCCAGGGGACATGGAGAGACGGGCGAGTCGCTTAGCCACAGGGGCAGTGAAGAGACGGCCGCCGTTGAGCATCTTCATGGCAGCAATGTACCAAGCAGCAACAGTCATCTGGCTCATGGCCTCAACTTCCTTCTCTCGGCGCAGCTTATCAGGGTCATCAATGATGTTGTCATCGCCACGAGCCACGTTGGCGCTGAGTCGCTTCTTGGCAGACTGGGGAACGACGCTGAGCTGGTACTTGCCAAGAAGCTGGTTGCGATGGGCGTCTCGGAGGGATACTCGTTGAGCCTGGAGGGCCTCGAAACGGGCGAGCTGATGAACAAAGACATCCTGGCGCTGGATACGGACAACGTAGTCTTGGAAGGCTCGGTAATAGGCAGACTCCCGACGGACAAGCATCGATGGAAGACGCTTGGGATGGTCAGATACCGAGCTGAGGGTGGAGAAGCGGACCGTCTTCCTGGTGATGGCAACGGGTCGCTCAAGCTGAGGTTGGTCCATAGCGGATTCTGCATTCTCGTCCTCGGTCTCCTCAGTTATGGTCTTCAGAAGGCCGTCATCCTCTTTAGTTTCGTCCGCAACGCCACGAAGGTAAGCCCGTTGAGCCACGAGCCAGAGCTCAGTGCGGTCAAAGTGCGAAAGAGCCTCCTTCTGCTGCTTGCGAGCGTAGTCGGGGTCGTAATCGACGACAATCTCGGCAGGAGCATCCTCAGCTTCGGGAGAAGCGGGAACATCGACAGTCTCAGTAACCGGCGCGGCAGTGTTGTGTTCGAAGACGGGCCGAGCGGTGGGCATGTCATCCGAGAAGTCATCCTCCTTGAGCTCGACAACTTGCTCGACAATGGGCTCAACAGGAGCAGGAGTGAACTTGACATTGCGATAGAACTCCTCGCCAGAGTTCTTCAGTCTGGGAAGCGGAGCGACCGAGGCACCAGCGTTCCAGGGGCATCGGTAAAACTGCTCAGCGGTTGTGGAGGTAGGGGGAGGCATATCTTCGGGGGACTTGGAAGGGAGGTGCCAGGTGTTGCGGGTCCGAGGAGACAGACCTGAGAAGAAACCGCCTGGGGAGGGAATGTCGAGTTTGGTCAGATCGGCGAGTGACTGGCGATGTGGGTTGGGGGAGAAGGCATGTCCCACAACAGGTTGCGACTGAAAGGTGGTGATCACCCGAAGTGATTGCTGGCGCATCTCAGTTTGAGGATGGGCTGGCCCCGGGACCTCCAAGACCTGGGCCGGCTGTTCGTGAGGGTTTTCCTCACTGTTTGAGAGAGCATGGAGAGTAGCAAGAGCACCAGGCTGCAGCTGAACTCCAGCCCAAGCATCCTCTTTGGTTTCCTCGTCATTGCCAATGACAGGAGTCGGCGGAGCGCTCATGGCGGCGAGCTGCTCAGATGTCAAGCTGCCGTCGAGAGACGGGGGAGCCGACATTGTGGGGGTTTCAGCGGCATGTTGCTGGTCCATAAAGTGCATCTGAGCTGGAGACATGGTGAGATTGGCGGAAGGCGTCAGAGGAACCGGAGAAGTTATCTTCTTCAGTTCGTCCACGGCGGACCATGCCTCGGCCGAGTTCTCGCGGGTCGCGGGGATAACAAGTGGTGTAGGCTGCCTGTTCACGGCCTGCCTTGACTTGACAGACAATTTGCGTTGATGCGTATCGTCCTCATCATCTGTCACGTCGTAGAGGTCCTCGAACTCGGTGGCTTCGGTGGCAATACTTTGGCGGTTCCAGGGATTGCTGGAAGCGGTTGGGGACGTATCGGCAGCCGAATCGGTGGAGGGAGAAGATGGAAGAACAGGCGCAGAGAGATAGTGCATTCCTCTTGGGGTCGGAAAATGGTCGCTCATCGGCGTCAACCATGCCTCGATCTTGAGGTGCGAAGTATCTGCGCGTCTCACCCTGCGGCTCGCGTTGGCGGTTTGAGCCATCCCATCGTCGCTGTCCTCCTCAATTATTGGATTAAGTCTCCCCTGATGTCTTCGAGCCAGCGAAGAATCAGGAGGATAGTATCGGTGTTGAGCCTCGGCCATGTTGCGTGTGGTTATCAGCTATTCCAGATATCTGAGTGAAGCCCGAGGGCCTAGTGCAACGCTGACGAAGAGGGTTTATTAGTTGTGATGGCAAAGTTTAATCGACGGCCGGCGTCTTTGGAAATGAATGACAGGCTGCTTCGATCAACAAAGCCGGCTAAGTGATCTACGAAAGGCTGAGGATGGGAGAAGAGGATGCAGAGGGAAGGGGGGCCAGGCTTCTGGCCGTGGGACTGCCATAGACTTAAGAAGCCGGGAACTGGCCCAGAGCGGCTATCCGTAGGCGGCCTTGGAACGACTTGGGCGGCACGCACTCGCAGTAGCACATCCAAGTCGACGAGTCTAGGTCTGCACACGGATGATGGGGGCTCGAAGTGGGCCGATGCATCGACAGACGTGCTTGCGTGCCGCTGGGCAGAGGCATGGCTGAGGCATGGCTGAGGCGGGGAGACTGGGAGTCCTAGCAGCGCCAGCGTCTGCTGAGAGCGCTGACTGGCAACGAGAGCGACGAGGCCATGGCCAAGGTTGTGCTGGCGGTATACAACTTGCAGGAGGAGGTTGCTTGAAGGGCCGGGGTCTAGTCGCAGTCGTTGGACTATCGCGGGACTAGCACCTCGAAGCGCCCAATGAGACGACCGGACGGTGCGGGTGCTATTTTAGGATGACAGCGATTGACAGGGGTTGGCCTGATTGCGCGCGCGAAAGGCTGTGATGACTGTGATAGAGGCGAGACGTGATTGGGCTCAGGGTTCATCCATGAGGCCAATTAGATGTGTCGCGCGTTTCCCAGCGGTTAACTTGCTGCTTGGCTGCATCCTCAACCTTGCCCAGGTGTGACGTGAACTGCAAAGCCATCACAAGCAGGCAAGTATGAAGATGACCCGCGAAAAAGATGATGGGGGCGCTCAACTGATGCAAAATATGCAACAGAGCCGGCCAGAAGGCGGTGTTCCCAGACATGGGTAGTGTTGCGTGTGAGTGGCTGTAAAGTGGGCGCGGTGAAATGACTGTGGCCGACTTGGTCAACCACGGCTTGATGTTTTGATCTATCGGACGTTGATGATCGTGTAACCGCCCACGTAGTGAGTTAGCCAGATACTGGCATGCAAAAAGACAGACTTGAAGCAGACCAAATGATAGGTCCGGTGCTATAGAATTGGAGTGAATCAGTATTGTTAAGACAATCAATTGATCGTGGAATCGGTAGGCCTACCAAAGAAGGCACGGAGATAGCTTAATCGGGTTGAGGATACACAATATGAGCATGGGATGGTTAATCGTAGCGGCTGATTCTAGTTAGCATATCGAAGATCTAGGACTTCGCTCTGACATGAGAACATCAATAGATGCTTGCATATAACTGGTTTCGGGGAATCGAGAATAATATGCCGAGGTTGACTGCACTCCATAGCACTTATAGGCGCCACTTTGTACCGCCAGCAAGCGTCACTAGCTGTGGCATGAAAGAAACCCCACAGGTAGTAAAGCTTTATGGGATCCTCTACGATCAATCTTTGTGCCCGATTAGACACTCTAGCCTACCCTGTAAAATGACTAGTGCTGCCTCAGGCCTGAGCATCGTCACGGCCCCGCCGTCCGCTCCTGGGTTCGGCCTTACACCCAGTCACTGGGTGAGTGAGGCCAGGCTCGTCAATGCAAGCAGCCCCTCCATGAAATTTACCCCGCCACGAGCCGAAAGTCGTCCATCTAGCACGAGCAACGCGTCTCGCCATCCGACACAGCCTTTTGCTTCCTCATATACACAGTATCGCCTTACAAGTGTCTGCACACGCAGCAAATATATCCTATGGCGGATACAGAACAAACCGAGGGCGAGCTCCAGAGCCGTCACGTCGTATACTGCGGCGGTATGTCTTCCTTTTCCCCGTCCTTTTTCCAAAAGAGCCAGTTCTGACCAGTGACCAGTCTGCACACTGCCCCCCGAGGTACGCCGCCCTTCGCGAGCTCACACGCTTTACCGAGAGCCACCCCCAAGGCTGACTGATCGCCAAGTAGTACTGCGAGTATGGAGGCACAGTGAAGAAGTGCCAAGAGTGGCTACATAAGAACGAGCCCGCTCTGTACGATCGCATTTGGTCCGCAGGTTCGATCCCAAGATGACCAACAACGATGATCACGCGATAACCCTCGATCTCTAGAGGCCCTCGAGGCTGCCACTGCGTCGCTATCAGTTGAAGCTCAGAAGCGAGCCGCAAAGGACGCCCAGAAGAAGGCTGCAAAGGCCGAGGCCGCCGAGGCCAAGCAAGCCGACAAGCTTGCCACGAGTAAAATCACAATCAAGCGTATCGAGCGAAACAAGAAGAAGTTTGTCACGGCCGTGATAGGCCTTGAGGATTTTGGCCTAGACCTGAAGAAGGTGATAATCCCGGCTCCCCTTTCAAACCCCCAGGCTACCTGTGCTGATGCATCAACTAGGTCGCCAAGGATCTTGGAAAGAAATTCGCGACTGGAGCTTCGGTAACCAAGCTTCCTGGTGGTGGAGATGAGATTGTGGTGCAAGGTGACGTTAGCCCTGAGATTGAGGAGTTTTTGTTGGAAAAGTACAAGGATATACCAGAGGATCACATCGAGCTTGTTGAGGACAAAAAGAAGAAGAAGGGTGCCACCGCGGCCGCTGCCGCCGGCTCATAGGCCAGTACATTTGTCAAAGCTATTGGTCATTTAAAAAGTTTTGACTGGTCGTTGTAAATGCTCGCATACTCTGCCTTTCATGGACATAGGCAGTAGCCGTACCAACCCGTAGCATATCCTGTACACCGTATCTCAATACACCCTTGAACGCCGATACCAAAAAAAAAGAAGACAACAACATTGGGCCTGTATCGTACTTCACCAAGTTTCGGTTCTACCCTCGCTTCCGTAAAACCCTTCCTGTGCCGGTTGATGCTGCGGGAGCGTTGGTTTTTGTAGCCGCCTTGCGCGTGGTTCCCGTAGTAGTTCCCTTGCGGAGGGAGCTTGCCGCCCCCTTCTTGGCTGGAGCAGGTCTTGCGGCGGCGCCCTTCCTCACGACCGTCCCAGAACTTGCCTCGCTTGTCTCGCTGTTGGCGCTAACCCTGCGTCCGGTCCGTGTGGCTGGCCGCGCAGCAGGCGCTCGAGAAGCCGGAGGAGCTACCGCGCGCTTGGTTCTCGACGTAGCAGTAGTACTATTGGAGCTCGAGCTCGTACTTGAAGCGTTTGTCACCTTCCTGGTAGCTCCAAGTCCAGCCCTTGTCGCCTTTGCCTTTTCCACCATACTGGAGAGTATGCTTGTGGCTGTTGCTGAGCGCGCAGGACCAGCATTCTTCAGCGGAGAGGCGGGTCGTGCAATCCCGGACTTGACGGGAGACGCTGGCCGAGATCGGTTTGCCAACCGCGAATTCGAGGATGTTGGCGACAGGATCTGTGCGGGTCGGACTTGGGCTACTTCTGTGTTTGGTGCACCTCGCACCCTCTTTTTGGCGTTCTCGTCTTGCTCGTTTTCGTTTTCCTTATCACCTGAGATGGCATCGCTACAAAGACAGTATTAGCATTGGGATCTATTGGCTCGGATTCTTGCCTACCTCATGCGCTTTTTAGCATGTCCGGCAGGTTTCGCGGCGTGTGTGGTGGGCTGTGTTTGTTTTTGGGGGCTTGCTCGGCTCGTCGGCGCTCTTGCATGAGCTGCTGATCTCGTAGGTCGCTTCTCCTCCTGTTCCAGATACTTTTGGTACAGATCACCCATCTTGACCTGCCTCAGAGACATGGGGATTCTATTAATTCGCATCTCGACGCGTGAACGCACAGTCTGCGCCATGAAGCTGTACTGGGCTCGTAATCGTCGAGCGCGTTCCGTGACTAAGGTGTATGTTAGTCGCGCGTCTTTCCATTTGGTCAAGATACCTCGTACTCTCAAGTTGCATGTTGTCAATCATGGCCTGCTTCTGCTGCATCGTAATCGCACCCCGTCGCTTTTTGATCGGGCTCCGCTGGTGTGGTGTTGAAGGGCTACCGGTCCGCAAAGGTACCATCTCTGCCATCGCTTGCTTTGTCGGTGACGCCGTGGGTTGATCCGAAGCTCGCTTTTTCGATCGAACGGGAGCCATGTTTTTGGCTTAGATGTGTTCTGTCTGATGTGCTCGCCTTGTTGAAGTTATTGTTGTTTGACAAGAAATGGTGGTGGATGGCTGCGATGTCTGTCTACCCTGGGCGCGCGTTCCAGATGTTAGAGGTGGAGCTTTCAAGGTTGTCGGGAAGTAAACAAACTGAGTGGGTCTGGATCATTAGGTAAGCTAAGCTTCCCTGATGCAAGCGTTCAATGGACGTGCGGGAGCACCAAAGGTACCACTACCTATTTTCCAGCCCAGGAAGGCACCAACTGCCGAGTAGCTCTACCTTCGCACCCAAAGCTTATGACACCCGCCGCCAGGCTGAACTGCCTTACGACACTGGGAGCTTCGAATCGTCGCTAGCCTTCCAGCCTCCATCCAAGCTCAACACCAACACACTCACCTTACTCGTCACTTACCTATCTCCTTCGGATCCTCCACTGTTCTTGTAACATTCGACGGTAGAGCACCAGAAAATCAGACACCATGGTTCTCGAGGCGGTTATGGTTGTCGTTGACAACAGCGAGAGCAGCAGAAATGGCGACTACCAACCAACCCGATACGACTCGCAAGTAGACGCCGTCAACATCACGTTTCAGACCATCACACAAGGCAATCCCGAGTCATCTGTGGGCCTGATGAGCATGGGCGGCAAAGGACCAGAGGTGCTGGTGACTCTCACCACCGAGCAAGGCAAGATTCTCGAGGGCTTGCACCGGACAAAGAAGAAGATTGGTGGCTCCTCGCACCTAAAGACGGGAATTCAGGTGGCAACTGTAGGGCATCCAGATCATTGAGATACCATGCGTTGACATGTGCTGACCTTTTTTCTCTAGCTTGCTCTGAAGCATCGCCAGAACCGATCCCAGCGTCAACGGATAATTGTATTCGTTTGCTCCCCCGTCGAGGAGTCGGAGAAGGAGCTCACTACACTAGCCAAGAAGATGAAGAAGGCCAACATCTCGGTCGACTTTGTTCTGTTCGGCGATCTCGACGACGACACCTCCAAGAACAAGCTACAACTCTTTATCGACACTGTCAAGACGAACGAGGGCTGCCACCTGGTGGTCATCCCCCCCAGCAGCAAGCTACTGAGCGACCAACTGATTTCCAGTCCCATCCTACTCGGCGAGAACGCCGGCGGAGCCAGTGGAGCTGGAGGCGCCGGAGGCAGCAACGAGGAGTTTGAGTTCGGATTTGATCCCGCTATGGAGCCGGAGCTCGCCCTCGCTCTGCGCATGAGCATGGAGGAGGAGAAGGCCCGGCAGGAAAAGGCGGCGCGCGAAGAGGAGGATGCCGCTAAGAAGGC
Source organism: Fusarium devonianum (assembly GCA_017140155.1). Lineage (NCBI taxonomy): Eukaryota > Fungi > Ascomycota > Sordariomycetes > Hypocreales > Nectriaceae > Fusarium > Fusarium devonianum. The sequence goes on along the minus strand of JADBHU010000506.1, from coordinate 33,335 downwards.
ATCACTGGAGGGCGTCAAGGAGGAAGATGAATCCGGCCAGGCCAGCGGATCGAACGCCAAGCAGGACCAAGACAAGGGCGACAAGAAAGGTGACGGAGACAAGATGGATACTTCATAGTAAACTGCGATCCACCTTTGTCGACACTGCAGTAATTGTAAAATAGACACAGGCCCAGGGGTTTAGAGAACAAGAATATCAAAGCCATTACCATACAAATTTAATCCTTCAGTTACTCCGTGCATTTCTATCCCGCTCCCGCCCTTGTCTATCGATTATTGATCTCGCGAATGTACGATAATAGCTTGCGGTCAAAGATGTCGCACCGTACAGGCATCTCCAGAGAATAGAAGGGGTTCTTCATGACATAGTCTGCGTAGAGGTCGTAGATTTTGCGGATGGTGACGTCCACATTGGCCTGTGTGGTGTCGGTAAAGAGGAGAAACTTGGTCCCCGTCATAGTGTTGAAGCACTGCATACGGAAGTTTTCCGTTTCAAGGACTTCCAGACCCGATGACGGCTCCGGCCTGCTGCCCGCTGGTGTTGAGCCCGGCAGATTCTTGACTGGGTTGAGACGTGCAGTAATGGCATGGACACTGGTTGTCGATGTGAGCTGAAGGTCATTGCACTTGGGGGATCGGGGAATCAAAGGATGTATATGATGAATGAGCGAGGAAGAGCATTACCCATGAAATGTTCCAGCAAGGACGAGAGAGTCGTTTGTGCTGATTTGGTGCAGGCCATCATTGAAGTTCTTGTGGAAGACTAAGCCGCCGGCCTTGTTGATGATGATGAGAGCAAAGACAGTCCTGTTCCAGCAAGATATTAACGTAGTAATTTTCGAGCGTTGTAGAGACTCCTTACATGGCGTTCGCTTAGAATTGATGTCCTGGAAAAGTTTCGCTCGCAAACTCCTATCGGCCTCTGAGGCTCACCAATCTATCTTTATCATAGGCACCTTTAACCAGGGTGAGAGCTGCGATGAGACGGACTGGCAGCTTAAGGAGTCGGTGGCGGTAACTGTAAGTTTATGCTGTTGCTTACTCGATTCGCACCGTCGTGAGAGGACCTTGTTCAATTATGAAAGCTCTCTGGGCGTCTTTAGAGCTGCACTGTTCATTATCCCCTTTGTCGAGGGTTTGATAGATGGACGAGCTGCTGCTGCGCCAGACGGGACCGCCACGCGACTCCATCCCCAGTGGAAGGCCCCACTAATCAAGCTGCGGTACGTACACCCACGGAACCACTTCCTCCAGGCTGGGCTGCCCTGCCATTCAGCCTCAGTCTTGTGCATTCATACTCCTCGACCTTCGACTTTCCAACAACAACATTGCTCTCTCTCTTCCAGGTCGACGCCTCGCGCCTGTCGCATTCGCCGCACGCACATCGCTCGCAGATTCTTCCGACTTGGGCGATTCCTCTCGTATCCAATTACCCAGGTCCGTCGCCGTCGCGCAAACTTCCCACGATGGAGGAGACACAGATCCCCAAACCTAAAAAGGTCGTCCATCCTCGAACCTCGCGCCCCAAGCCTCCCCCCCCCGGCAACGAGGAAGCTACCACGGTGCTCAACCTCGGCGAGTTCCAGGACGTGGATACCCTGACGCTGTCCGAGGCGTCGCTGGTTCTGAACGCCCTCGTCGCAAAGCGGCGGAACGACCGAAAGAACATGCACGAGACAGTGTAAATAGCTTCTGGATCCTTTGTTGGTACAAGTGTGGCAAGGCTGACAGTCGATGCTTCTCGGCAGAATGTTGAACGAGACGCTCGGCTACCTGGACCACTTCGCCCGGTTCACGCAGAAGGAGAACGTCGAGGCCGTGGAGCGTCTGCTTAGTGCACACAAGAACCTAGCCAAGTTTGAGCGCGCACAGCTCGGTACGGCGCTCGGAATACTGTTGTGTTGATGCGACTTGAGCAAGCTAACCCTGCCTGTTCCCTAGGTTCCTTGTGCTGCGAAAACGCCGACGAAGCCAAGACGCTCATCCCGTCACTGGCCGACAAGATCAAGGACGATGATCTCCAAGATCTCCTCGACGAGATCTCCAAGCTTCAGAACAGGTGAAGCGCTTACCCGAAAACATGTCAAAACGACTCAAGATCGGAATTCCTCCAGCGGCGCGGTTTACAGGTTGGCTTCTGGGTGGGCTGCTAATTAAAGATGTTTAAAAAAAAATCCGGGAAAAAGGGAACGGCAGAGGGCAACTCCCGACGGTGACGATTCACTTTTGCATTTCAGGCGCATAGCGGGAAGGGTACCGCATATTACACAACAATGGCCGTGCGAGTCTGGCTGCGAGAGACAACCTCGCACTTGGACAGAACCAGAGGCGGTCTCTTGTATTATTGATATTACGACGCAAAAAACTTCAATCGAATTGCTTTTCCTCTGGGTAGACAAGTCTGGGTAAGCATTCGCATGAGCCTGTACTTTGCCTATCAACTCGTGGTCGCCTTCCCAAAACTGATAGCTCGTGACGGTGTCGTTTCATGGGGGAGACATTATATTCGTTGCGCGCTTTGAGGCCAGGTAGAGATCATGGATCATGACAGCGCAGGGGTGGATCATGATGTGCCTGGGAAGAGGTGCACCACGGGCCTACAGGCGAGCACATCCAGGCCCTCAACCAGCGCAATCGCTGCCTCGGTATTGAAACGGCGCTCACAGAAGGACTCGCATCCCTGTAGACCATATCTACAAGCTCGATTTGACCTTGCTTTTTGTTTTATTTTTGTTTTTATGATCAGAGCACCATCGGAGACTACATAAAGGACAGACAGACCAACATAGGCCTCCTTGCTGAGCCAACACATCATGAGCTGACGAGTCAATGACTCGGTCTTGTTAATTCGAAGTCAGCTCTGACAGAGAATAGGCCTCAAAGCCTCTGCCCTGTGAGAACTAACCGCAAAACCACCTCTTACTCACTTCTTTTGGTGGTTCAAAAGGCTTCAAGGAGAGAATGTCATATGACTGCCTAACGGATACAGACTACCGAGGCCAAACTCCATCATTTCACTCTTTCGCTCAGCCGAATCATCACGAGCTATCCGTCACTCTCAATCTTTGCCTATCTTAAGCTGCCTTTGCAGCTGATGCACCAACAAACCTGTCAATCTCATTGATGAAGACCTCGGCGTTACCCCCAGACCCACGATCCTGCTTAGCCACATACCGCGAGAAGGAATCCTCTGGCTTGATCACATACTCTGGGATCGCGAGCATGCCCTTCTTCCACACGTAGCCTTTGCCGTCTCGTGTGTCTTGGGAGAATCGGTTGAAGCCCTGAAGTGCCTTGGGCTTGTAGTTGGCAACCTTCTTCATCCGATACCCGACCGAGGGGTGTATCATCTCGTGCGTCTCGCCCAGATGCTTGCCCCTGCCGTCGTTGCTGTATTGGCCTGGGGTCCTGTCAATGGCGCCAGCGGCAATCATGCCGCCCGTGAAGCTGTCGACAATGGGGCCTGTTGCCCAGCCATTGATGACCTCGTCCGGAATCTTCTTGGTGTCGGCCTTCTTCAGCCCCTTCTCGTCCAAGCGGGCGGCGATGCGGCTCGACAGTAAGCCCGGACCAAAGTCCTTCTCTTCCAGGATGGGCTTGATCAGGTTGAACCGGTCTTCGACCGCGGACTGCCCCAAGCCGGACATGCTGCCCTCTTCAATGAACTGAAGATAGGGGGCAACCTGCTCGCACATCCAAGCAAGAGAGATGAGCGCAATCTCTGAGCAGAGTGTTAGCAAACGCGAGAGGTGAAACTGATCAGGAACTCACGCTCAAGATCTCCCTTTTTGTCGTTGAGGAGATCCTCGTCGCCTCCTCCGATGTTGCCGTGCATGCCCGGGAACCAGACTTGCGATAGCTGCGACTTGGAATCCTGCAGCTGCTCATACATCTCGCCGTCGACAACTGCCTCCCAAGCATCTGACAGCTGCCTCGCTGAGGCATTCGAACTCTTGTGCACTGCTTTCCAGTCCGCCCAGAGCTGGCTCAGACTCTTCCTGGGTCTGGGGGGACTCTGATCACTTGTGGGGTAATGCCACAGCGTGGGAGAAAAAGGGGCCCGACGTTCGTCGAGCGCAAGGGCATGGAACGCATGCTGGATGTCTGCAGGACAGTTAGCCGAAGCCCGTGGATATGATTGACTGGCATGTTAGAGATGGAGTATAGGGAGCCGCTCGGTCTCTAGAAGTCGCCCGATCTTTTGTGCGTTTACCCACTATTGCTTCATCTCAAGCAGACCTTAAGGGTCTGTCTGTAGAAGCTTAGAGTAGGTAGACTACCTGCGGGCAACTGGATCATAAATGACCGTGCGCTGACAGACCCTTTGACCGAGCGAGACATTTGGCTTCCTGTGTAACAGCCATTGGAGTAAGCACTTACAAGGACTTAGAGAAACGTTGTGGAAGCCGGGGTCGGGCAGTCCCACGGTCTTTTCGAGGAACTTCAAGTTGCCCTTGGTCCAGGCCAGGTCCGGAATACCCAGACTGCCAACCGTGTCAAAGACACCAACAACCTTGACGATCCTCGACACCTCGGGGGCGTCGTGATGGGGAGGCTTCTCCCACTGGCCTTGGTCCCGGGAGCCCACGTTGAAAATCGAGGACTTGACCTTTGCCGGAACGCCGTTGACCCATTCTCGATACTCCTTGGACTTGCGAAAGTGGAGACCGTCAGGGTTCGCCTGGTAAAGGGCGTACAGGTCCGGGAAATCCTGCATGTCCCTGGGGCAGATGATGCCAATGTCGGTGACGAGGCCTGCCACCGCGCGAGCCGTGTAGGCTCCGCGCGAGAAGCCAAAGCAGAAGATCTCGTCCCCGACGTTGTAGTTGAGGACAAGGAAGTTGTAGGCCTCAATGACGTTTCCGACAAAACCAATGCCAAAGCCTCCTTGGCGGTTCGTCTCATCCAGGCTCAAATCTCCGGTGCCAATGCCGGCATCGTAGTGTACGATCTGTTGCCAGACCTTGCCATCCTTGTCCTTGCCACTGCGGGCAATGGAGCGAGCTAGTCTGGTAACGTTGGACGGGACGTTCTTGAGGCCAGTCACAGAGGACTGCCAGGTACCATCGCTGCAGATGATCAGACGCTTGGGAGCGGCAGAAGGGTCTGCCGTGGGCTCATGATGCGACTGGGAAGAATCAGAAGATGGCATGATGATAGATTTAAGAATGGGATGAAGACCGACAGACTGCTCTGAAATTGGAGGGAGAGAAAGATTGCCAGGTTGCGATCTGGCTCAGGGCTGATTCCGACGGTTCTTATAGAAAATCTATCCTGTTATTGCTCAACTGTAGTACACCAGATTCTCCTAGCATCGCTTACGCCAGCAGAAGCTGCACCGCTGCTGTGTCTCAGCCGGCAATCCCAGAACGGCTTGATAGCCATTCGACCCCTCATCTTGGCGACATTGCGTGTTGAATTATGTTGTTGTGATAGGTTCCCCTCAAGGCCGAAGCAAGCTGCGGTGAAACTATAAAGACGCGGCAACACTCTGGGGTGTATACCACCATGGGAATCACAAGCTTCACATGCCGGGAGCCATCACACCAGAGAAAGCTGGTATGTCAGGCCACCAGCAACAAAATGCTTACTGCAAGCTATCTATTCCAGTAGTTTAGTAGTCTGAAACCTCGTCCTGAAAAGAGTCCATCTCGTTACCTCGTCAGTTCCTTGAATGAGGCCATTAGAACTTGATAGCTGGCGAGGAGTTGAGCTGCTATTCAGAGGGGACCTAAGCGACAACAATGAAACATACGATGCAGATGCTATGTGCAAAACACTCGGCTTGGTAAGATCGGCATACCTATCAAAAGCTTGTCAACATCTAAAAAGTAAGACAGTCAGCTCGCTCCTCAACAGCATGCTGGCAATATGATAGGCACGGGAGCCAACCCCGCTCCGCCTTATCGGGGCCAGCCCGCAGTGGGACGGCTGAACTGCCGACGAATGTGAAGCTGGTCTTTGACTCAATGGAAGAAGTTGCGCGCCATCAGGACAGAGGACTTATGACGGAGTAGGCTTGCGGCACATCCGTTCTGTTTCAGATTATCCGAGCTCCAAAGTACCAAGCCGTATCGTACAAGAAGATAGGGTATTATTCTCCGCACAACGCCAGCAAATGCCTTGTCAACCACCTCCTTCAACGCTTGGCCCCCTTTACTCCGATGCCGATGCCCGAAAATGGATTCTGCGCCCCAGACGCTTCTATTGACCGAATGAGCGGTACTGGTCCCAGTGGTTCACATACGTCTTCTGGAGACGCTCGCTTATCGAGGCGTTGAGATTTGCCCGAGGATCCGCTGGGCCTGGAGCCTGAACAGGGTACTGGTATGAAGCTGCATTGCCAGCTGAGTCTGATGGGTGAGATGGTGGGCAAGGATCCTCTTTGGCGTCCTCGTACTTTACTGCAGGGAGCTCAACCGGGGCTGAACTGGTACCGTCCATCTCGAAAGTGCCGCTGGGAGGTCGGAGAGGATCGTGTGGCTTGTCAGCCCGCCCTATCAGGAAGAGTCAGCTTCATTGTGCCAAACGACAAGGTATGCTCGGAAAGAAGGAGAGGAAACATTTACCTCCAAAAGGTGCAAATGGATCATGACTTGCTCGAGTGCCCGAGGTATGTCGTGAGACGCCGAGGTGGAAGTCGTACTTCTCCCCAGAGCCGCTTTTTCTGTCACCGACATACAAGTCCTCTTTACTGAGTCGGCGGCGGCGCAAAAAAAAGACCACGAGAACGGCGAGAATGACCAAGGCGATGACGCCGCCGACGGTTGCTCCAACTACAACCCCCGTCGAAGGTGCTCTACCACCGGCATCGCCAGCAAGAGGGTCCGGAGCGCCTGTCTGAGCTGGAGGATCGGCATTATCTGCGGTGTAAGACGACGACGACAGGATAGTCGGGTCAGCCAAGGAGGTCGAGATGGTGGTGGGCTCAGGAGTTTGCTCTGGGGTCTTGTCGGTAATGATGAGGGTGTGTCTTGTAACCGTGACGCGGTTGTGGTTTGGAATCGTGCGGGTAGTTCCCGAGTCGGTCATGGTCTTTGAAGTCTGCTCCTCGCTCTGGGTCGAGGTCTCTTCCTCATCCTGGCCCTGGTCCTTTGAAAAGGGGATAGAAACCAGCGTTCTCGATGGAGGGCGAATTGTGCTGGTAGACATCGCTGTTTGCCTGTTTTCGAGGCTCTCGGTCGTCAGGTCTAGGAAGACGGTATTATCCAAGCAACCATATTCCGATTTGCAAGGGTTTTTGGAGCAGCATCCGGAAAACCTGGCGGCTGATCCAGAGCAAGTGAAGTAGGATTTGCCCGAAGGACACTCAGTGTCGGCACGGCGTTGGAGATGACTGTCCATCGGGGCAAACAGGCAAACAGCGAACGGAAGGGAAAGAAAAGGAGAGACGAGAGATAAAAGAGGAGAACAAGAGGGAACACGGGTTAAAAGATGGCGAAGGGGGGTTTGCTGGACGTTGATGGATGCGTTTGCTTCTGCAGATGCAGCTGCCGTGATTGTGAGGAGAAGGTTCAGCAGTCAGAGGCCCAGGCCCGAACCAAAAGCAGCTCTGACCGACTTCGGCCTCAGTTGCGCAAGGTAGGTACCTTAGTATGTTCAGGTGATCAAAAGGAAGAAAGCAGCAACAGATTTGGCAGGTGCTGGCAGCTGTCGGGCAACTTCGGGTTTCCGCTGCCGGCCCGTCAGGAGGCGAGGGACAACCTAAAGTGTGAACTTCAATGAAAGGAGGCAACAAAGTGACGATGCTCGAGTAACTTTGTTTTTCGAGTCGGTCAAGGATTCCCTTTGGGGGAACAGAGAGGAGTGCTCAGGAAGCGCACGAGGTGTACCAAAGATGAATGCACAGGGACGCAGGATATGATAACTATGGGACAAAGGGAGAGGAAGCTCATGTTGGTGAAGCCAGCCATGTGCCTTCAACTCGGGAGCACCGAATCAAAGGAGCGAGCAGTGCCAGCACCTACAACTTTTCTGGAGATGCCCTCAAGCAACTCTCAATGCCAGCCTCCTTCTCCTCACAATTTCAAGTCAAAGCACCATGGCCGAGACTCTTTCTCCTTTGCCTAGAAGCACCATGAAACAACTACGTTGGTCGCATTTGATACTGCCAAGGCGAAGCCGAGTTACACAGAGGCACCCCGGATGGATCACCAATATCCGTCCAAGCGTCACGCTCCTTTCTTTGTCCCCTCCTGGAATTCTCACAACATAGATAGATACACAAAGGATAAAAACACCAGCACGGACATCTTTCCATGTTTAGCTCAGAGTTAGCAATGGACTCGCCCCGTGACCGAGTCGGCAAAAGCTCCCTCATCCTGCCCAGGGACATGCAACAAGATCGCTTCCTGCATTTGTCACGGCCTTTGCTGAAACTGCGGAACGAGGCAGATAGTTATCAAGCGTCATGGTAGATAAACGCGTCATTGCCCTGTGCGACGCTGGTGGCACGGTTACTGCTAGGTAAGGTATGACATGTCCCGTTACTGTGAGAGGAGAGGTATCAGCGAGAACCTCCTCGACGGTGCACCGACAGCGTTAGAGACGGTCACTTTAACCAGACTCTGCGGATACAGTAGCCCCCTGTGGACATCAGATTTGAAACCTTGTGCAAGATAATTATCCATGATATCATTGCTGAAAACACCTAGTTTTATACGCCTAATACATGATGAACCGTGCCTACATCTCCCCTCTCGCCGTAGCCCAATGACCAGCGCCACCTTGTCCGTCTCTACAGCTTCTCCAACAAGAGCTTGCTGCCCGCGTTGCCCACAGGCTTGTCACCCTTCTTCTTGCCCTTCTTGGCCGCCTTGGGTGCAGCATCCTGTGCCTCACGGGCCGCCTTCTGCTCCGCCGTCTCCTCTGTCGCCGCCTTCTCTAGGATCTTCTTGTTCTTCTTGAGCGTCTTCTTGAGGGCGTCCGCCTCGCCAAAGTCGCCAGCCTCCAGGAGACCCACAACGACGAATGAGCTAGGTCCCGTAGCCCAGTCGAGGATGTGATCCTTGATGATGGGGTAGAGAATGTTGGAGAACTCCAGGGGTGGGTCGACGGGGATAATCTTGCCAGCGGCCTTGTCGTACTTGCCACCTTGGATGAGCGACTTGAGCATCCGGCCACCGTGAGGTGTTCGGGAAATGTGAACCTGAGGCTGCAGATCGTCCTCAGACGGCTCTTGATTGGGGTTACCGCTGGCAGACTCCGCAATGGCCTCCAGAGCCTGCTGCTTGTCACCGACGCCCGAAAGAAGGACATCTGTGACAAGCTGGCAGCCAAAGGCGGTTGCTGTCAGCTCAGCAGGCGCCTCGGCGATGGCAGAGATGAGCTGAGGTGACACAGAAGTAACCAGCTCGCCGCGTCGAATGTCCTCGTCCTTCTTACTCGTCGTCTGGCGGACCTGGTGCACCTCCTTGAGTAGCTCGACATCGAATGACAGGCTGGAAGGGAAGAGGGACTTGGCCAGGCCTTCAAACAGATACAGAAGTGTTGTCCTGGCAAAGGCGTTGTTGGCCGTGGCGACGACGTTCTGGGCAATGTTCTCTCCCTCGCCGAGGAGCTCAGGGAAGATGCTCTTGGCAGACAATTTCGTGTCGTCGACAACATCGTAGGCCGTCAGGATGATGAGATGGGCATACTGATCACCCGACATGAGAAGGTAGGTGTCCTTGTAGGTTTTGAGGATCTGCTTTCGGTCTTTTGAGGAGCCGTGGGCAAGGAGGAGGCAAGCGAGCTTGGCGCCATTGCGGGTAAAGGCCATGTTCTTCAACAGATCTCCGCCTTCATCACCCTTGACCATCTCGAGAAACTCTGTAAACTCCTCCGTGCCGGGCTGTGTGTTGGAGAAGTACTGGAACATGGCGTCGTGGAGCATGGTGAAACCGGTCATCTTCTTCTGAACAAGTGTGTTGATCATCTCAACCAGACTCTTCATGATAAGGCCTCGCTTGCTGGGCTCGTCCTCAAGGATGGTCTTGAGATCCGACGTAGGCTTCATATCCTTGTTGAGCTCTCGGAGAGAGAATTCGGGGCCGTACCATTCTCGGAGGATGATTGCCTTCTGATCCTTTGTCGCAACACCTCGGTACACATCATCAAGGATCCAAGATGCTTCGGGATGGTTGATCATCTTTCGAACTCTTCCGTAAAATTCGGGGATGATGATATCTCGGATCTCCTCGTCGTTCTGGACCAGGAGCTTGCCGATCAGGAACTTGGCATATCGGCTCTCGGCAAGCTGGATATATGTGTCCTTCAGCTCCCGGGCGATCTGCTTCCTCTGGTCGGGGGTGGCATACTTGATGGCGGTTTGCACGGCTCGCACAGCGTCATGCTTGAGCACGAAATCCCTGATGCGCCCGGAAATGATGCCGAATAGCTCGTCTACCAGGGTCTGTCTCTCCTCCTTGGGCACGTGAGATTTCCGTCGCAGCCTCTCCCACAGCTTCTTTGTGCGTTGAACTTCGTCGGCAAGAGGCTTCGCGGCCTTGCGCTCCTGGGCGAGCTGCTTCTGCTTCGCATGGGACTCGCGCGAGGTTTGGCCTGCTGGGCGGTTAGCATTGATGGAGTGCGCCGTGCGAAATGGAAGGGTAACATGCCTCGCTCGAAAGCCTTTGCATTTGCGGCTGCATTGGAAGACTTTGCAGTCTTCTGGGGCTCGTCTTCGCCTAGATCGGCACCACCATCCTCAGAGTCCTCGGAGGCATCATCGGAAGGCTCCTCGGGCTGTTGCACGGGCTCTCGTCGAGACTTGGTCTCATCCAATCGAACCTTCTTGGACTTGGTATCGGTCTTTGCCTTGCCGCTGGGGGCGGACTTTCGCTTGCTGCCAACAGCCGCTGTTTTGGTAGCCATTGTCGTGGTCGTTTTGGTCGAGTATAGTGGATGGAGAGTCGCAGTTTGAGTGCCGCTTCGCAACCAAGCAACTTTTTTTTCTGAGATGGGCGATAAGGATCAAACTCCCACCCGCTTTACCAGCCGATAAGAATGGCCCCACCTTTCTAGTGCCTCTACTCGTTCGCTCATGGATCATCACGTGCAACTGTTTTCCAAATAGGTAACTGTACCTATTAAAAATGACTTGCAAACTTGAAATAGCCCAGAGTAACTGGATACTACTTGGTAGGTAGTCTATAAGTTGTAGTACTACTAGCAGGTAAGTAGTATGGTTTCTGACGATGGTATAATACTGTCCCCGACTTGGGAACTGCTATCATGTGTCTTGCCACCTGTGTATTTTTGTATTTCGAGCGGGCTTGATTTGCTCTACAGGGGCTCAAAGATATTGGAACAGTCTATCCATCAACCAGCAACCCAACCAACCCAACCCAAGCCAGTCACAGAAATGGTCAAAACTTGGAGGACTTGAGCCTTCCAGTTGCTGCTTTTCACCTGCCAATTCCACCGCGTTTTCTAAAAGAGAAAAACAAAACCAATTTTTTCATTCGAAGCCACTTAACTCATTACCTATTTGAAACCATTCAAACCTCCAACTTTTAGATGTGCGCAGCCACGATGCGCCTCCCCCGCCTGGATACCCTTGCGAAACTAGGTGCATGACAATGTTGGCCAATCAAGTTACATTTCCGCTCCATGTTCTCGTGTCTCATTCTCTGCGTTTTCCAACCCGGCCCGAGCAAATAAATTTTGTCCCTCAGAGGCTCAGACGCAGACCGGCAGAATGGGCTCGTTGCCCGTCAATCCCTTTGCCGCGAGTCTCACGGCTCGTCGGGCGAGGTAGCCCTGGTATGGCTCCTTGGGGATTCGCCTCTCCCCGTCTTCCCACACGGAGAATCCGACCGCCTCCCAGACCTGCAGTTGGTCAATGAAGTTGTCTCTCGGCTTCACCTTGCGCCGTTCTCTGACTTCCGGGAGGATGACGCTGAGATTCTCGCGGCGTTGGCGCATCAGATATGCTATCGCGACGGAAGCTGAACGGGACATTCCTAGGCGGCAGTGTATCAGGACATTGGCCTCTTGGGCCGGCATCTCGCTGGGCGAAGAGGGAGTCGAATCAAACTCGAGCTCTTCCAGCAGAACAGAAGAGGGCGAGCGTGGCGGAGACGGCAGACCCAGCTGTAAGTCAACGAAGTCGCAGATATCGTCCAGGAGGGTCAGGATGTCCATTGTCGAAGTATCAAGACAAGGCACAAACATGTGGCAGTGCTCGGGCACAATCTGCCTGTTTTTTGGGTGATTCCATTTCGCATATTCGCCGTCTAGGAGCGAAACGATGGCCGTGATGTTGTGATGCCTGAGCACATTACGGTTCAAGGAGCTCGCGACATTGCCCACAAAGAGGTTGGGCGCGATCTGCGAAATCGACGGAGGATCCAACCAATCCATGGCATTTTCCATTGCGAGTTCGACTTCTTGGAACTTCAATTGAGCGGAATATTGGAAGATTGTGAGTTGTTTAAATCGCCCCGATTCAAGCCGGAGCCGGGAGGCCCGAGTGTGACTGCACTGTTTCATCTAGCATGCAGGTCCTCACGTGCAGACAAGTCCTCTGTGGCAACATGCAGGACTATGATCAGGCAAATCGATTGATGGCCTGTTTATCACGCTCACTGTGGCGGTCAGTTCATTTCTTCCATCAACAGGATTGGCTACTTGGCCTCAGTTGGGTCAATATCTTGTTTTCAACTGGGCTCGTTGAGGCTGCATCTCATCTTCCATCACACGACCAAGGCTAAACATGAAACGATGAGTAACTAATATGCAGAAACTTAATCTGTGGGCTTTTAGTTCTCCATACCGTTGTTTGCTTTTGCTGTAGGTGATAGATGCGTTATGTCCTTGGTGAGACACCGCACTGGAGTAATAATCAAGCAACTAGCTACCAGTCAAGGCTGCTGATATCAGTCTGAACTCGTATAAAAACTTAGAATTAGGTACGGTGGGATAAGTTGAAGTATATGTAATGACCTGGAGTCGTTCCTTATTGAATAGCAGACCATTTGTCAATTAGCCTGTGTCCTTGACGTTGGAACTCACGATGCACATGCCGGACGGTTAGAGAACTCAAGATTCATTCAAGAAGTGGGAAGAGTACAAGAATACTTACGACGCAAAGTGTCACAGTAAGGAGCAACAGTGATATTTCATGGAAAGTAAGTTTACCGGGCATATATCATCTTCTGTACAGTTGCGCTTAAACCATCAGTACTTCTTCTCGTGCCCTTAAACGTGGGCTTGCTTATAGGGCCTACTAGATGGGGGCACTGCGGACGTAGCCGTCCCCAGACTCTTGCTCGACATATGGGGGTAATTGATGGGTTGCTGTAGACGTGCGCTTATCTTACTATTCACCTCCCGGAAGTGCTTCCTTCAGTATATCATCTGAGAACGGTGCCACAGCGGCAATCACTACGCTGGGAGATGCTTTCAATGCACAGGTAGCATTAGTAGGAACAGACCTACCGTTTGTATTCGCCTTCCTTGTAGCTAAAGCCTCATATCGAGATGACAATTTGTAAGACGGTATTTCTTGTGAAGAACGTGATCAATTGGTCAATCAGAGATGTTGTGCATCCCTCGGTTCAGGTAATATTTATTACTATGAGGTGAGGTGGTATTGAAGGAGTTCCATGGTGCTGAGGTACTTGGGCGGTTTGCATGCTAGTCCTGTTTTGTCCGCCACCCCGCCGTCAGGAAACCTCCCCACTCCCATGAGGACTCAGGTTTAGGCCGTCATTCCAACAGCCTCTATCCAGCTCGACAACTTAAAGGGACAACTCTGAAGCGGAAAATTCGCCAAAATGGGGCGCGAGGACCAAGTTGAAGAGCGCGAAGTGCTCGAGTCCATCTTCCCAGATGAAATCACAGGTGCGTACATGACCATCAATCCAAGACTCGTCTCCATCTGACCCGAGGATTCTAACAAGACCCATCTGATAGACATCTCCGAAACCGAATTCCGGGTATCAATCGCACTAGATATCCTCGATGAAGAAGACGAAGAGCCCCCTACGATGCTACTCCAGGTGCGCTACCCGGCAGACTACCCCGAGCAGCCACCCCACCTCGACCTCCTCTCCCCTCCCAATGCACCCGTCCATGAGCACTTCAACGTGGCCGACGACCGCGATGTGCTCCTCTCCAGCCTCGACGAGGTCATCCAAGAAAACCTCGGCATGGCCATGATATTCACACTAGTCTCCACGCTCAGGGAGAACGCCGAGCAGCTCGTCCAGGAGCGCAAGGACGTGATCGCCCAGGCGCACGAGGAGGTCCTCCGCGCCGCCGAGAGGGAGGAGAATAAGAAGTTCCACGGCACTGCCGTCACGCCCGAGACGTTCCTCAAGTGGCGGGAGGGTTTCCTCGAGGAGATGGAGGAGGAGAGGCTGCGCGAGGAGGAGGAGCGCCTGGCAGAGCTCAAGAAAGCAAAGGTCAAGGAGCCCGCCCGTATGTCGGGCAGGCAGCTGTGGGAGAAGGGCCTTGTTGGCAAGGTCGAGGAGGAGGATGACGATGTGCCGGTCGAGGCTGTCGAGAAGCTCAAGGTCGAGGCGGCGTGAAGAGGGTGACCGACGGAAGATGCATTATCTGGAGTTTTGCGGCTTGGATACATATGGAAAAGGGCGGGTAGCCGCCTACGAGATAACGGGCAACGGGAATCAGATGAACGAAAGCGGCAGAAACTGGTTGTCTAGAGACAAGTACTGCCATAAAGCACCCACTTGTCGTGGTTTTGACATAGATGTCGGGGTTTAGAACCCGCCCACCCAACTTTTCCTCACTACCTTATATACCAGAGGTAACAACGAGATCTTCGTCCGGACATGTCCATTTATCTTCCCAAACGCCGTCTAAATGCCAATTTTTAGCCTTCCCGCCCAATTTCCCTTCCTGGGCCGCACACAACACTTTCATCCTTGCATCTCCGCGTCCTCGTCATCGCTGGCGTCCTCCCAGTCGTCGTCCTCGCCGTCTGCTGGCTCGCCAAGTTCCTTGTTGATGCTCTGCATCAGCTCCTTGGCATGCTCGCCTAGTCGCTCGTCCTCGTAGTCTTGCAGCTCGTACAGCTTGAGGCACTGCGTGAGCCATTGTCGCGCTGACTTCCACACGCCCTTCCACTCCTCGTCGGCTTCAGCCGAGCCATTTGACCGCTTGGCGACAACGGCGCGGAGCTTCTCGCCGGTGATGAAGAGACACCAGCCGCCGAGATACCAGGCCTCCACGCTAGAATCGTCGTCCGTCACGAGACGCTCGAGCACGCGCAGGGCCTCGTCTTCCAGCTCGGTCTCGAGCAGCAAGCGAGCGAGACCAATGCGCGTGGGAAAGTCGGGAACGCTAGGGTGCATCGGCGGCAGGTTCTTCCACAGATCCAGACTCCTGCGCAGGGCCGTCTGGGCCTCGTTGCCGCGGTCCTGTGAGATGCGGACATTGGCGACTGTCTGCCACGTCTCGGGCGATCCAGGGGCGATGAGCATGGCCTCGGTGATGAGGGCCTCGCAGCGAGACTCCGCATCGGGCTCCCAGGAGAGGTCGGTCATGTACACCTCGCAGACGGCGCACAGAACCCCACCTAGCTTCATCTGCTTCTCATTTAGAGTGATCTGTTGCTCAGCAGTCCTTCGGGGAGCCTCGTTGAGCGCTTGGATCTGCTTTCGGAGAGCGGCAGCACCGCGCTCGAACCACTGGACGCTGTCAAGCCCGCCCTCCTCACTGAGCTGAGCGAGGAGGAGGAACTTTTCGGCGCCGCCGCCAATCTTCTCATCCGCGGTGCCTATCTCGTCGAGGAACACGGCGCGCTCAAACGCCGCTCGCGCCTCGTCAACGTCGCCAGACTCAATAAAGATGGTGCCGAGCAGGTTCGCAGCACTGAGCTCAAAGTCGCCGCCCTGGCCGGTAGCGTCGAGGGCTTGCTGCGCGAGTGAAGCGGCCTCTTCTAGTTTTCCGATCTCGAGCTGGGTCTGGGCATCGATGATGAGTTTTGCCACGTCGGGCTTTGAAGTTTTGCTGTCGGGTCTTGAGGGCGCCATGGTTTTTGTTCTAAGTTGATACAGCGCGGGGAGCTTCAGTGAGAGGTCGGTGAAGCAGGATGAACTTCAGAGCAAGACCTGGGTCCCTGGGTTCGGTGGCTGAGAGAAATGAGAAAAATCAAGTCGAGAGAGACAGAACTGGGACTGATTATATGGCTCAGGTGAAAGGAAATGGCCAAGAGAAAGTCACAGAAGTAGTTGCATCAAACCGGTCCGCCCTTATCCGGTTTGCAGCCTGCTCGTTGGTGTTGAGCGGGAAACAGAAAAATTTGGGTGGGCCGTTATCGATAAAGGCTCTGAACCCTCCACCGTCTGCGGGGCACGCGGGGCACAGTGGAACATCACCAGCGTTCTATGTGCCTAGGGCGAGGAGCTACTCATTGGAACATTTGTCATCGCACCAAGAGGTTCGAGTGTCGCTGTTACCTTGACGCTGGCAAGTCTCCCGAAACGAGACAAACAAGATACATCATGTTTACTGGAATCGTAGAGGAAGTGGGAGGTCAGTCTTCTCAGCATCCGATCTTGGGAATGCCGACTCACACGTCTTAGTCGTCTCCAACCTCAACACCAAGGATTCTACCGGGGGTACCTCTCTCACCATCTCCATCCCTTCCGGGTCAAAGCTCCTCTCCGACTGCCATGATGGCGACTCCATTGCCGTGAACGGCGTCTGCCTCACAGTCACCTCCTTCACCCCAGATGCCTTCACCATCGGCGTAGCCCCGGAGACTCTGCGCGTCACCAATCTGGGCGACCTCGTTGAGAACAGCAACGTCAACCTTGAGCGTGCTGTTCGTGCTGACACTCGGATGGGCGGCCACTTTGTCCAGGGCCATGTCGACACCACCGCCGAGATTCTGTCTGTTGAGAAGGACGGCAATGCGCTCACCTTCCGCTTCCAGCCCGCTCGCAGGGACATGTTGCGATACATCGTGTACAAGGGCTACATCACAATCGATGGCACCAGCCTGACTGTGACCAAGGTCAATGATGAGGAGGCCTATTGGGAGGTCATGCTCATCGCGTACACCCAGGAGAGAGTGGTTGTGGCTCAGAAGAAGAAGGGTGAGACGGTCAACGTCGAGGTCGACATGATGGCCAAGTACGCCGAGAAATCTCTAGGCGGCATCACCGGTTCGGAACCTGGTGCTGCGACCTCGTTCCCTTTCATCGAGAAGATTGTCGAGAGAATTGTGTCACAAAAACTGGGCGCACAGTCTTAGAAGATAGTCAACAGTAATATAATTGCTACAGGTCTTGGGTATCATGATTCATCTCCTCTTTCCATCGTAGCCTCTCACGCATCTCCCCATGTTTCTGCAATTTTTTGACTCAGGGCTTTGGTGAATTTCTTCCGTCCGACAAGGTGAGTTGTCTCGCCGAAAACCATCTCTCGCTTGCGCTTCAACCCTTGTTCACCGGTCCCGCAAGCTTCATACGCCTTGACAAAGTCGTATGGAGTTTTCCACCGTTTCTGGATCTCGATTGCACGCTCTCCTGTAACCCCCTTTGTGGTCATGAGCATCTTGAGAAATACGTCTCGTAGAGTCATCGACTCTGATTTGGAGGCCAGCGATGAGAAAGCCGGATACGTGATGTACCAGCCTGCTGACGGTACCGATTCTCTTAGATGTTTCAGTAACGGAGCGTAATTCTGAGCCGTGAGAACCCGAGTAGGAATAACATTCAGAGGCTTACTCTCGTATGTTCGCTTGAGCATGGTCGTCATACGGGCGAGATACCTGATGGTATCGTCCATCTTGGCCGTCTTCTTGACGAAGTAGCCATTGACTACCTGCGTCGAGGCGATGGCTGACCTGACTGACTCTTCGTATCTCGAGATTGAGGCTGGATCTATGGTGATCTCCTCAATGATGTAAATCACCTTTTTAACACCCGAGCGCTTGAGACGGAACTTTTGCTCGTGAAACCTGCCGTCCTTGATGCTGCCAATCAAGTCATCAAGTCGTTTCCTCTCAACGATCCAGTCCAGGACAACCTCGTCACCTTCGGCACCTTGCGCTGGAAGTAGATCTGGGTCGTGGCACTTGGCAATCCACTGAGCATCGCCAAGCTCCATGCTGCGCATGATTGGCTTCACTCCTTGTTTTGTAAGTTCCTCCTGCATGTAGTCACGATCGGTCTTTGCTCTGACCTCACGTACATCGAGGAGCAAATGAACAGAAAATGAGCCAGGCGGGAGGCGTATTGGCGTGAAGTTGGGGAGAGAGCCGTCGACCGACACTGTCGGGCCGTCAGACACGACATTTTGGTATGCTGAAGGGACTCGTGCAGGCTCGGCAACCTCAACAGAAGGTGACCTGGGGCGCGAAATGGGTTCAGGCGGAAAATTGGGAATAGGAGTTTGAGCTGAAGCCGGTCCCTTATTCCCACTTGACTCGCTCTGCCACTGATCCGTCTCCTTGATGCGTTTTGCCACCTCCCAGCCCTCGTCAGTCAGAGCGTACCTTCGTAGCGGTCGACCTCTCTCGTAGACCAACTCTTTTTGTAGCAGTGTTTTCATCGAGTTCCAGGCAGTATAGAATTTGGTGGGATCGCTAGGAGCTGTGAATGAGGAGTCGCAATATGACTGCGCAACTTCGATAAGTTCTGGTTTGGTCATCCCAACAGGAGCATCCTCATCCAGCGTCGCAAGACCAATCACCAAAGCAAACGCCCCAGACCGAAAAGCAGGCACATAGGCTTTTTGTTTGCGGGCCTTTTTTGCCGGCCGAGAAGAACCTTCGGCCTCCTCATCGCCAGTCGCGGCGGTCGCCTTACGAGACCTAGGATGTGGCGGCATCGGGAGGCCATTTTGTTGGCAGTGGTTCTTTAGTTGTTCCTCCAGGCGTTGGCAGAGCTTGGGTCCAAATCCTTTAAGCTGTTGCAGCTGCGCCGGGTGCTCGAAGGCGATGGGGCAAGCTTTCAGCGAGTTGTAAGCATGTTTATATGTAGTGATTCCCTTTGAGTTGCGCTCGCGCGCCAGGTCAAGCCACTCCTTGACCCAGGCGAGCAGCTGGGGGTTGGCACAATCGGCGTCGGCCATGGTTCCACTTCTAGTCGCGAGCGGAGAGCAGAAGGAGGGAGTGTCGTTTTCATCTCAGATATCACCAACAACTGACTTCAGCATTGGCACTGGAGATGGCGTGCTCCCAGTTGAGGCTTGGCAAGTGACGCATACAAGCATCAAGTGGTGATGGTAGACGCGCTGGAAGGCTCGCGCTCAATTCAGAACTTGACACGAAAGCACGTGCAAGGGTGAGAGGGGACAGTACTTCGTGCAGTTCAGTCGGTGAGCGATGGACAGGGCAGCAACCGTCTCAAGCTAGCTGTTGCCCGGCTGACGTGAGGTTCAATTAGGTACCGGCGGGTAAGGCGCTGTAGAGATCTTCTCCAATCAGAACCACTGAAGTTCCCAGCTGCGGCAGGATTTTCAGCCACACTGATCAGCTAGCCCTGTGTGAACTGCCATGATAGCGGGGCATGGCTCGTGAAAGTGGCCGTGGTGTGTCAATTTATAGCACTCTACACTAAACCGCATGATTGAGGCGGTATGGGTGCGCTATCAGCCATCGCGAGCGGCGCAAATAAAATTGTCGAGGCCGCCCCTAAATATCCCACAGTTTGTGCCGTGGCTGGTCTGTACGGAGCATTGTTACTGTACGGTACGTGCAACCATAATCCTTGTCGTTGGCCCCTCAGATTGAACTGCTGCCCCTCTCAAAGCAACACCCCCACCTCGTCATTGCGGAGGCCTTTCGGTTCGTTTCAAAAGGATCCCAAGCTCCATCTTTCCCTTCCACTCTTCTCCCACTTGAGCTCCTCTCCTGTCTCTGTCCTACCATTCACCTACACGGAAGCCGTTTCTCCCATCTCAGAAATCCCACGTAGAAATGGACAGCCAGATTCTCGCTGCTTCGGCAAAGCACCCCATTGTGCCCAACCATGTCTACAAGTATGGCACTGCGGGGTTCCGTATGAAGGCCGATCTTCTCGACGGCGTCTCGTTCCGCGTCGGCCTCCTGTCGGGCCTGCGCAGCCGCAAGCTCAATGGCCAGGCTATCGGTGTTATGATCACTGCCAGTCACAACCCGGCCGTCGATAACGGCGTCAAGATTGTCGACCCCATGGGTGAGATGCTGGAGCAGGAGTGGGAGGCCTATGCTACTCGTCTCGTCAACTGCCCCTCGGACCAGGAGCTGCTCGACACTTACAAGGCCCTCGCTACCCAGCTCAAGATCGACCTCTCTGCCCCCGGCCGCGTTGTCTACGGCCGTGATACTCGGCCCTCGGGCCACTCTCTTGTCGCTGCCCTCGCCGATGCCTTCGAGGCCACCTCGACCGACTACACCGACTACAAGATCCTCACCACTCCCCAGCTCCACTACCTGACCCGCTGCATCAACACCGAGGGCACCCCCAAGGCCTACGGCAAGATCAGCGAGCAAGGCTACTACGAGAAGCTCTCCGAGGCCTTTGTTCGCGCCCTGCGCGGCAAGAAGCCCCAGGGCCAGCTCGTTGTCGACTGCGCCAATGGCGTCGGAGGCCCCAAGCTCTCTGAGCTGCTCAAGATCGTTCCTCAGGACACCATCGACATCAAGGTCGTCAATGATGATGTCCTCCGCCCCGAGGTTCTCAACCTGGATGTAAGTCAACTTTGGTTTTCCGGCGTCCCGATTTGCATTTGCTGACTGTGGTTTCCATTCTAGGCTGGAGCCGACTTCGTCAAGACCAAGCAGCGTGCTCCTCCCAGCCCCAAGCCTGTCCCTGGCCTTCGATGCTGCTCCCTTGACGGAGATGCCGACCGCCTGATCTACTACTGGATTGACCCCGACACCGGCTTCTTCATGCTCGACGGCGACCGCATTTCCTCCCTCAACGCCTCCTTCATCGGCGACCTCGTTCGCTCGGCCGGCCTCGCTGAGGACCTCCGCATCGGCGTTGTCCAGACCGCTTACGCCAACGGCGCCAGCACCAACTACATCGAGAAGCACCTTCAGCTCCCCGTCGTCTGCACTCCTACTGGCGTCAAGCACCTGCACCACGCCGCTTGCCAGTTCGACGTCGGCGTTTACTTTGAGGCCAACGGCCACGGAACCGTGGTCTTCTCTCAGGAGGCTATCCGCGCTTTCCGGGAGACGGAGCCCCAGTCTCCCGCCCAGAAGGACGCACTCGACACCCTCGCCGCCGTCAGCGATCTCATCAACCAGACCGTCGGCGATGCCATCTCCGACATGCTCATGGTGGAGGTCATCCTCGCTCACAAGGGATGGACTCTTAAGGATTGGGCCATGACCTACACTGACCTCCCCAACCGCCTCGTCCGCGTCGAAGTCGGTGACAAGGACCTCTTCCAGACCACCGATGCAGAGCGTCGCCTCAGCGAACCCGCCGGCGCTCAGGATGAGATTGACCAGTGCGTCAAGAAGTACACCAGCGCTCGCTCTTTCGCCCGCGCCAGTGGCACTGAGAATGCCTGCCGTGTCTACGCCGAGGCTGCCACTCGCTCCGAGGCCGATGAGCTTGCCAACAGGGTTTCCGGGATCGTCAAGAAGTTTGGATCCTAGAAAGCATTGCTTAGCTCGGAGGTGTGAGCATAAGCTGACATGATTGTCGTGGACGGATGAAGATCGGAGAAAGGCACGCTGAAAAGACGGAGAAGACATACCCAGCGCAGAACTTGTGGGGAGGCGAGCGCTTGCAGGAGGGGGAAATGAGTGACGGAAAAAAGTCTCTAGAATGGGTTCTGGAGCCCAACTTGGGATCTAGTCTCGGTGCTATCATGCGTAACATGCCCTGCCCGAGTTATGATAACGAAAATCTCCTTGTTTTATGACACAGCCAGATAACCAATTGACTTCTCGGTACCACTATCCTATGTCCACAATGATACGCAAATTGAAAACGGGGTTGCTTAGCGGATTAGAGGCATGAAAGTAAGACGTTAATGTGATTTTCCATGTCCAAGCAAATGATCTAATGACTAGGTATCTCCGGAGTGTTGTTATTTCGATATCACTCGTAACGGTTCGTCAACCAGCCACCATCCATCCCTCGCAGTGATGTTTTCGACCTTTTGATCTATCAAGAAATGTGTTTTCCCCCGTGTAAGATGCAAGAAGACGCCGACCGCCTTGTACACAGTTCCCATGATTCAGATGTATCCGCTCACCTCCCCATCCATCCCGTGCATACATGGCAAAAAAGTTTCACCCCGTTCGTGTCGTCATTAGCAACAAGTATATTAGCCAAGAAATAGCTTAGCACATGCGGTAGACCATCTGGCCCTTGGCGGCACGGTTGGAATCCTGGGTCTCGAAGTCGTAAGAGAGCTGGATGTCAAGATCACGCCTGTTCTTTGAGTTGGGCTTGACGTCCAGATGGCATGTGACCTCCTCGTCCTGCTGGACGGTGAGAACGTCTTCCAGGTAGAAGACGGTCTGCTTCCAGTGTGTGTACTTTGTGTGAGGGCCGGTCGAGAAGCGGATGGGCTTGTGGCAGGCGGTGAAGTCAATGTCGAACCACGAGACCAGGGCGTGGATAAAGTCATCGCGCTTGGCGGTGAGCTTGAAGGGAGTGGCGAAAGCCAGGTCCGCGGTGGTGCAGGTGTAAAGGTCAAGAGTGAGGACCGGAGTAGGGTCGGTGACAACGGCCTTGAGCTCGACGGTGTCGACAAGGGGCTCAGAGAGAGCGGTGGCCTTGAGGGGGGTGTAGTCAAAGCCATAGACGTCGTTCCAGACTAGCGATGACGGGTCAGTATAAAGAGCGACAGCAAACAGAGGTCAGGACAAGCACTCACACTCAATCTTCTCATCCTTGTAGTCGCCATCCTCGATACCGGCAAAGAAGATGGTGGCCTTGTCAGGGAAGATGAGACCATCCTTCTGGAGGTAGGTGTCGCGGGCATAGAGGACAGTGTCGAGCATGGACTCGTAGAGAAGGAAGTAACCCATCCACTCGGAGATGATGATGTCGACCTTGGGGAAAGGGAGCTCAACCTCCTCCATCTTGCCCTGGAGCAGGGTGATCTTGTCAGTGAGACCGTTGGCCTCGACAATTTCGCGGGCCTTGAAGATGATGGTGGACATGTCAACACCAATAACATGCTTGGCGCCAGCCTTGGCGGCGAACCTGCAATAGTCATGTCAGTATGAGTTCCATCTGCTTTATTTCGTGGCTGTTTCTCCCAGAAAGAAGAGAATGAGCAGCGAGCGCTGCTTCAGCGCGAGCGCGGGGCATGGCGGGGGAAAGGGAGAGAATGTGGGAGATCCCTCTTGGCACGTACATGGACAGAATGGCAGTACCGCAGCCGACATCGAGAACGACCTTGTCCTTGAAGATGTGCTTGTTCTGGACGATGGCGTTCATGTACGATCGAGTGCGCACCTCGTCTTTCTGCGGTCGGGGTCAGCGGGGGATTGTATCGCGATTTACTGCGGGGGAGGGGGAGTTCGTACCAACATCTCCTCGTGGATGCCTTTTGCGATACAAACGACCTGTTAGCAAAAGGTCTCTTGAATAATACTATTGCGTGTTGATTTGGTTTCTGCCATACCATGGTGATCGTAGCTAGAAGGGAACGCGCCATTAGTTATGGAATAATTTGCTTCGTGTAGCTGTGCAAACTTACCTCTTGAAGTAGTGCTGCTCGCTGTGCTCCATCGAGTTCATCTTCTGCTCGGCCAGCTCGACGTCCATCTTGTCGCCGCTCATCGTGACGGTAATCTGAGCTCTAGTCGTTCGAACTAGAAAAGAATAGGCGAAATCGGGGTGTTTTCCGTGCTGTTATGGGAGAGAAAAGGTGAAAACGAGTCGCAACACCAGAACAGCAAAGGCAGCGGAGAATTACAAACGAATGCGATTTTCTTAGCTTGGGCAGAAAATAATTTATCGCTGTCACCGCCCGATATTGAAAAGGAACTGGAAGGCGGCGAAGGACCCTGTTTTTCGGCGCCAAGCTCCTTCTTGGTTAGCTCAAAAGCAAATCCCAAATCCCGAGTCGTGGACGGGGACGTGACGGGACGGACGGGAGCAGCGAAAAGTACAAAGTAAGGTACTCACTCGTTTTTGTGGTGGACCGTGGCACAGCTTTTCTTTCTCCTCCGTTTACTTCTGATGCCAGGCGGCGTATCAGCGGTTGGCCGGTAGTGGGGACAAGGATCGAGACCATGCGGACCGCTACGACGTGGGGACGCAGCCTGGATCTTTTTTTGTATCCGCTAGAAGATCTCGAATGGTTGAGGATGAAGTGTGACTTGTACGGACCGTGGGCAACTTGGCTTACTTAAGTATTTATACGGCTGCGAGATGCACTTTTAAACGGGCAACTTGGGTAGGTAGTTATGCTTTGATTGGTCGTTTAACTTGACGGAATGAACGCTTGAGCATCAGGTATAAGGAATGATGCCTTGGGAACAAGCACCTTACGCATCTTGTCTTCGTATCTATCTATGACCTCTACATCAAGTCTTGCTGAACAGCAGGATGTGGCCTATAACTCGAGCGCGTCTTCTTCATCACAACCGAGAATCTTCAGTCGACAATCAACCCGTTTACCAGCCACCTGCCATAGCCTTTTCTTTTCGCGTGGTAACCCAAAACGCCCCGGCGCCAATACATGCAATCTGAACATCAACAAAGGAGCACCAAATACTTGTCTTGCGAGATGCCGATGGCTTTACACCAGCAGGACACTGTTGATGCAGCCCTCGTTCTCGGGGTTGTTGGTGACCTGCGCATATCGACCCCACACAACCTTTCCACCAGCAGTGACCAGACCCAGCTCGCTGACGTTGACCTCGATGACGGTACCCTTGGTCAAGACGCCCAGCTGAGTGTACAGAGGGTTCTGCGGGTTCTTCTTGACGCTGATGATGGGCAGCTGGACCGTGACGCCGAGCTCGGGGTGCGTGACGTTGGCCTTCTTGTAACGCAGACCCATGGGTCGGATGAAGCGCTCGTGTTTGGGGTTGCGTCGCGTAAAGTCGGGTCCGACAAACGTGGGCTTGGCCACCATTCGCTTCCAGGCCTTCTTCTCGGTCTTCCTGCCGGTCTTGACGACCTTGAACATCTCCTCCTCGCTGATGCCTCGCACCTTGGGTAGCGGCACCGCAAACTTGGCCGCCTTCTCCGCACGCTTGTTCTTGATGGCGCTGCTCAGTGCCTTGGCCGTCGAGGGGTTCGTACGATCGAGCAGGTAAGAGGGCATAGGTGTCGTAGGCTCCTTCTCGTCCGCGGTCTTGACATTTCGCTCCTCGTGCGCCTTGATGGTCTTCTTCATCTGAATCTTCTCCTTGTGTCGCTTCTGCTGGTAGAGCTTGGCTCGGAGACCACGCAGGTTCTGCGCATCCTGCGAGGCCTTGTGGCCCTCACGGGCGGTGCGCTTGCGGACTCGCTCTTCATGATCAAGACGACGACCGTGCTGCTTGCGCCATCTTTCCATATACTCATTCTGAGGCTGCAGGAGGGGGTTAGCAAGCCATTAAACCGACGAATTGAACCTGACTCATACCATGTTGTCGGTGTTGCCCAGGTAGGGACTTGTTTAAGACTGGCGGGGATGTGATGCTAAAATTTCCCTGGCGATAAAAAAAAAGTGGCGGTTTATCGGGAGGCGGCGCTGACACCCAAGGGACACGGCGTCGGCTTTCGGCCAAACACTTGTCCGGCCGGGGCCCTGGAAGACAAGCAACCATGAACTTTTTCGGGATACCAACAAGCAGACTCCAAGGCCGACAGCCCATTTTCGTCAATTGACCAGCAATAGTGCCCACGCCCGAACGGCACTGCGGTCCAAAATGAGCAGGGCACTTTTACGCTCCATGCTGGAGCTTCGAGCCCCCAGTGCACGACTCCCCGCCTCGTTTCTCACGCCAATCCGCGCTCGCGCGTTCAACACCACAGCGCCCATCGTCGAGCCTGTTCCTGAGCGGCACATCAAGAATGGCGCCAACCCGACTATTGGCGAGCCTCGGCCTCTTGCGTTCAAGAAGAGTCACCCTGAGCCGCCCCCGAAGCCTATGGACGACTCCGTCAAGAATCTCCTGCCCTTCCTCGCCGCACAGCCCGACCACTACATCACCATCCACGTCCACGGCTTTCCCTACCTGGTCCGCGAGGGTGACCAAGTCCGCCTGCCGTTCCGCATGCCTGGCGTGCTACCCGGTGACGTCCTGCGACTGAACCGCGCGAGCGTCCTCGGCAGCAGGGACTACACCATGAAGGGCGCCCCCCATATCGACGAGCGAGTTTTTGAGTGCCGGGCCATTGTCGTTGGCACCGAGTCGGAGCCCTTACGGATCAAGATCAAGAAGAAGCGGAGACAGCGAAGGAAGAGACAGGCTAAGAGCAAGCACCGTTATACCATACTGCGGATTTCGGAGCTCAACATCAACAATGCGGAGGATATCTAGGGATCGCCAGCTTGGATTGAGACGAGATGAGATGGGATACATTTTTGGGGACGAGGTCCGTTGAAGGACGTTGATGGACATGTACAAAACCGGTCAATGCCTCCAATTACACTGTACCATTACCAGCAGACAGCTGGCTGTACAATAATAAAGCACTTTTTGCAAGAATACACCAGAAGCTCAGGAAACAAATCCGCTGAAAATGTTCAATTCGGTCGCTCGCCATAAGGCGAGGCCATGATTCTGGACGCCATAGATATCTATCCGGGGCCCATCTAATTACGATGAAAACCCCCCAAAAGGTCTGAATACACAAGTAGGTATGTAGTTTCTGCAGCGAAAGACAAGATTGATACTCCCCAACACCCAGCTAATAAATGCTTCCTTTGCAGTAATGTTCAAATTCGTCATAAAACTCGTTCAACCAGCGAACAAACTGCGCCTCGGCAACTCAGACATCGCATTGCTCGTCTCACATTCTTCCGGCCATAGCTTTCTTAACGCTGGCCCAATAAGCCTGCGGCCAGACGCTCACACCTTCGGCCTCTGTCGGCATTCTCTCACGACACCTTGTCACCACGCTCTGGATAATTCTACCAAGCAGCTCTTCATCGATAGGCAGAGCCTTGTCGGTGAGCTCGGCAGGGTACAGGAAGGGGTCTGACTCGTGGAGCAGCTCCTCGCATGTAGGGCGCATGTGGTGGTCTCGGTTGAGGCACCGCTTCAGAGTGCGGATGAGCGAAGGTGGGACAGACATGCCGCCCATACCGCGCGACGGGAACTCGATGTCATGGTCCCAGTTAATGATAGCCTGGCATCGGGACATTTGGTTCGCGATATGGCCGAAAGGTGGCATGCCGTACACCATCTGGTAGAGAATACAGCCCAGCGACCAGATATCGCTTGGCTTGCCCAGCTTCATCAGCTTGGGTCGACCGGGAGCACGACCTCCTCGCGGGTTGTTAGAGTCCATCAAAGACTCTGGTGACATGTAATTCGGTGTGCCAACCTGGGTCTCGCGGTGAACGTTGACAGTCTCGTCTGTCTGGATGGCGTTGGCAATGCCGAAGTCGATCAGTTTTAGTTGACCCTTGACCAGAACGAAATTGGCCGGCTTGAGATCCGAGTGAACAATGTCGTACTGATGGACCGCCTGCAAACACTCAAGCATTTCCTTCCAGTAAAACCGCACAAAGACTGGATCAAACTTCGCAGCCTCGGGATTGTAGCGTTTCCTCAAAAATGCGTTAAAGTCTAGTTCTCCAATCTCCATAAGCTGTGTCGAGTTAGCATACAAGGCTTTGGCAAAAGAAGCGAACCAGGTCACTTACCAGAGTCAGAATTTGCTTCTCGGTGTTCATCTCGCAATCAAACAATTTGATAACACGTTCTACTTCTCCGAGCCTCTTCAGCAGATCGATCTCGCCAAGGTAGCCTCTGATGGTTGTATCGTCGGCGTTCTCCAGGGAGACTCGCTTGAGCGCAAACATTTTGCCGTTCTCAGCAGCAACTCGATACACCTTTCCACTGCCACCACGACCCAGGCAGTCTAGACGAGTGTATGCCACTCCGTTCACCCGCAGAATGTTGCGTCGCTGCTTCGCTTGGGTCGTCGTGGCAGCACCGGCGGTGGACGTGGCAGCCTCGAGAACTGACATCTTGGGGGGGGGTGGGGGGGCGTGTCGATGAGGTGTATTCCGAGCCATGGAGGCAAGTGGCTTCCGTTCTGGCGATACTGTCCTCAGAGAAGCAGGATCGGTACTCGTGGGTCGCTTGGGAATCTTGTCCACAAGCACATCGACTGAGGGCTTCGTCCTCTTGTAGCTAGCCAAGACTTCGTTCTCTTGGTCGTGACCAGAAGGTAGTTCAGGGCGAGGGGCGGGGAGCTTGTAGTGGATCTCTTCCTTCTCGGCCTCTTTGTGCCTTAACTCTGGCTCGGGGGGGGGTGTTGGCTCCGCTGTAGGCACCTGAGGAGAAGGTTCTCGAGGAGACGGCCTGGCAGAACCCATTCGCAAGTCTAGGTTTGAAGCATTCCTTCGGTGAACAGCCCTGGCAGCTGCATTTCCACTCACTGGACTCCCAGAGTTGAAGTCGCGGATGCCGTCGCCATAGTAAGACGCGGCGTGTTGATCGTCGGCAGGTTGGCTCTCAGGTTCTTGACTCGACACCATTGCTTCTCCATCGGCATTTCCCTCTCCCTCCTCTTCACTCTGTCTCCGACGGCCTCTTCGCGCCGGCCCACTAAGGAAGCTCCCAGCAACCTTTCCGACACGCTTGATGCGCATCGAGCTCTGGAGGTTAACGTTGTCTTCGGGACGGGTTCTGGTGCTGGTAGACGGATGTCGAGAAACACTCCCATGGTGGAATGGAGGCGGGTTTCGTGCGATTGTAGCAGGCTCTTCAGGGTGGTCGTTTTCCGCATCCATACCAGACCTATCGAGCACAGACCGTTCCATCGATCTCCCTGACGAAGGGCCAGTGGAGCCCACGCGGCTTCTGCTGCCAGGAGATCCAGCATTGATACGCACAACGCGCCCACCCTGTGCCGGGGTGTTGACATCTGGCTGGGAGTCGTGTCTCTCGTCAGAGGAAATGTCGCGGCTGCCAGGGCGGCTCTGGGGTCGTGATCGCTGGGTCGAGCGAGACAAGGACGTCGATCGTCGACTGGTAGGCCTCATCTGGCTGAGGCTCTGTGGTGTGTTGCTCAATCGCACCACGCGCTTCCTCACAGGGCTGAGCTCACGGCTTGCCACAGGCGCTGGGCTTGTTGGTCGTGAAGACCTCTGGTCGTGGGCCTGGACGCTTCCGGACCTCAAATGCCTGCGGGTTTCTGTGGACGAGGACGTCGACGCGTTCAGAGCACTTGTGCGGCGTCGAGTTCGCGGTGGAGACGGAGGTCGCTCGACAGATTCAGGAGCACCGTCATTCAGCAGCGCCTTGGTGAGGGCACTGAGCTTCATAGGCACGGGGATCTCATCCTCAGAGCTGTCGTCGTGGAATTGTTGTGGTTTTTGCTGGTAGCCATTGGGCAAGACGCCAGAAGGGGCGTGGAAGTTTTCGCCGTGGTTCATTATCGATCTAGAGGGGAGCTTCCGAAGAGCTTGTCGTTGGGATGTCCTCCGGACAGGGCCCATCCCCATGGGCGTGGGCGAGGCGGTCGCCATTGTTTTGTTGGAGCGAGTCGAGGCGCGTTCTGTGAGAAAAAAAACGATCGGTGCGGTAAAGGGATCTGTGATGAGTCGACGAGGTGGTAAAAGATGTATCACGCGTCAATTTTGCCCATGATCTGGACGGCAAGCAAATTACCGCAGCTTTGGTTTTTGCGTCGCGTCAAGGTGCATCGTCAGGGAAGATGTGAGGAAGCTCGAGCGTTGTTGTATTTCGATGTGTGATAGATATTGCAACCAATCAGGAGCTTGCCGGTTGCCCACAGCAACGGCCTTCAGCCCACGCCAACCTCGCATTAGCGGGCCGAAGAGGGATTGGTGCAAGGTCAAATTGATACTCTTGCCGACTGGGAATGGAGATGGGCATAATTCATAATTTACTATGAGAAAGCCCCGTGTTTTCTTACCTAAGGTATTTATACAATTCCCATTCAGTAGCACGCCGCTTGTCCAGGTATGAGCCGCCAATGTGTCATCGGCCATTCAGGCCTGCAGAATCATCAAATGGTTGGGAGCTGCAATGCCAGCCCTATAATTACTAATCTATGGTGAGAGGTACCGAAAGAAGACCATCAACCCTAAAGCAGTGCCCGAAACTCTGATTTGAGATAGGTACAGGCAATAGCTATTCCGGTATCCTGGGATCAGTTATCCCTTCTTCTGGCTGTCTAACTAACCCCTTACAATCCTGACCCAAACGCGCCAAGCCGTTGACTTACACAACGAGGTGCCGCCTCTCGACCCCACATGGAAAGCCTTAAGCATCCTACATCAAGCCCAAAAGGCCCCTAGAACACGTCCACTGAAGCATGCCCTGGTGGCCAATCATGTCTATCCGACGCCCCAACGCTCGCAACTTCCACTGTGCGGAAGCCACATCGCCAACAGGCACAAGTTGCAACGCCTCTCCTTTCTCACATGCAGCTCCGCTTCGTTTGTGACTCTACACCCTCCCCCTCAAAGAGGTCGATGCCCGCACAATGGCAACTCAAAGGGGACGGCCATGGACGCGAGTCCTCTACTTGACCGTCCTCGTTCTCGCCCTGGCCGCGACGGTCCATGGGTCAGCTGGTGACAAGCTACCAGAGTTCAAGGCTTGTCTCAAGGTGAGCTTTCCAACACGCCCAAAACCAACCAAAATCCAAGAAGGCTAACGGATAACTCAAAGCTCTGCAAAAAAGAGAACTGTGGCTCTGGTAAACAGCAGACTCCAATTCGTACGTTCCTGCGATCGCGACCGTTCAAGCTCCTCAGCTGATTATTCACCTTGTCGACAGCCGTCCTGCACCGTCTCCTCTTCTGGACTTGCGCCAGCGAATGCGATTATGCTTGCCAGCACATCGTTACCGATAAGCGCATGGCCTCGGGTCTCCCCGTCGAACAGTTCTATGGGAAATGGCCTTTCTATCGCTTCATCGGAATGCAGGAACCCTTCAGCGTCCTCTTCTCCCTCGGAAACCTGTGGGCGCATTGGGATGGGTTGAAAAAGGTCCGCACAAGGATTCCCAGATCGTACACCATGCGCCCCTTTTACGAGTGGCTAGCCGGTGTTGGCATTGCCTCGTGGGTGTTCAGCTCCATATTTCATACTCGCGATTTCCGCGTCACTGAGGAGCTCGACTACTTTGCC
The DNA here is from genome assembly GCA_017140155.1 of Fusarium devonianum. Taxonomy (NCBI): domain Eukaryota; kingdom Fungi; phylum Ascomycota; class Sordariomycetes; order Hypocreales; family Nectriaceae; genus Fusarium; species Fusarium devonianum. The sequence continues at coordinate 2,140 of JADBHU010000506.1, read as the reverse complement.
GCCGGCGCCAGCGTGCTCTATGGCATGTATTACACGCCCGTCAGGGTTTTCCGACTGGACAGGCGTACTCCCCGAAGGCGATCGGTTCTTCGAGTCTGGACTATGGTGTGCATTGTATTGTACCTTTGCCATGTCTTCTATCTCAAGTTTATCAGCTGGGACTACACATACAACATGGCGGCCAATGTCGTGGCCGGTATCGGCCAGAACATTCTCTGGACCTGGTTCAGTTTCGACAGATACAGAAAGTCAAGGCGTATGTGGGCGGCCTGGCCCGGTTTTGTAGTGGCTTGGGTGATATTTGCTATGAGCATGGAACTTTTTGATTTCCCCCCTTGGTTGGGCTGCATCGACGCCCACAGCTTATGGCATCTCATGACTATTGCTCCAACAATTTTATGGTATAAGTAAGTATAATCTCCGCTGGCTTCCTCTTTCACCACGCTGATCTTATATAGTTTTTTGATACGAGATGCTTCGGACGATATCGCTGGAAGTCAGAGACTTAAAGCTTGAGTCGAAATCGGTAGAGGAAACACGGCAACCAAAGGGTGGCGTTGAAGAAAGCTCTATAACATCTATAGATATAATACAGAGCCTCACTGTGGCCAATTCCGATCATATCAAAGACGCACCCATGATGACACTCCTTTGTTCGGCGCCCAACAATCTCCTCGAGTCCAACAGCTTGCATGAAAAAAGCCCAACGGCGACTCCAACTGCGCCAATGGCCAGCATCAGCGATGCAGTAAGCGATGGGCTAATCTCTCTGTCCAGCCATCTCTGACGGAGCCGCAATGTGCCCAGGCGCATGAAGAAGAGCTCCTCCACAAAAACCTCTCCAGCCACGTTGGGCTTCAGTTCCGCAGACTGACGGGAGCTCTTCTTCTTTTCTACTCTATTGCCTAGTCATTCTCTTAGCCATGTACGTGCAACTTGGGACATGGTCAGTCGACCAGACTTACAGTAGGGTCAGTGACACATCGCCCTGGAGACGCGCCTTCAACTCAAGCTCAACATCCAAGTTCAGTCCCAGCTGCAAGCGAACAGGCTTGGTCTCTGCAAGGCGCGGCAACACAGATCCAGTTTTGATGCCGTCTCTGGTAGCGACCTGCTTATTGTTACGGCGGCGGCGGCGACGGCCCTGGGAATCAACGCTGGAGGCCTCGGAAGCCGAGTCATCAAGCTGCCGACGCAAGTCAGCCAGGACATCATCCGCAGGTCGGGCAGGGCTGCCGTGGGCAGTAGAGCGTGGAGCACCGGGGCCTGAAGGGGGCGAGGCGATACCGACCTTGGGCATGATGGGTTGAGTGGCCATGTCTTCAGTGTAAGGGGGAGGCGGGCCAGAAGTTTCAAAGCTCAGTGTCGTGGTCGACTGGTATAGAGTATGTGAATAGCTGTCGTAGTAGCTCGGTGGCGGCGGTTGCTTGGACGGCCGGCGCCTGCGAGATGCGCGGACTAGACGAAGCGGCTTGGCCTTGAGACTGTTGCTCTGGCTAGGGTAGTAGGGAGGCGGCTGAACGGTGTAGCCTTCAGTCTTGAGCGGGAGGACGCGGGGAAGAGCAGTTCCGGCAGAGACACCAAAAGGCTGTACCGGGAGATGGGGACCTGAGTAGGTGGGGAGTTGACAGAGTGTTGGCTCGCTTTCCAGAGGCCGGCTGCTGGGAAAGCTAGGGAGGCAGAGGCAGAACGAGTCAAGGAGTGTGTTATCCAGGCCGGCGCAGCTGGCTAGTGATTATAAAGACTGAGTGTGGAGATATTGCAAGATCAATGAGAGATTTTAATAGAATGCGATACCAGGCCTTGAATCGAAGTGAAGGAATTGATTGGAGTTGTTCAAGGCCTGCTTGAACTGAGTTGGTTGCTGGTGACTCCTCTCGAAGCAGGCTTCGGACTTCTTCTTTATACTTTTTGTGTGCCCTCCATACCCAAATTTTCAATTGGACTGTCAGGCTCAATGATGAGGCCCATCTCGCGTACGATCTACAGATGGACCGAGAAACTCATCAGCTCGTACGATAGAGCATGGCTGCCAAACGGACGCAGCGTCGTTTCTCTAAGAAGTCAACCCCATTGAAACCACAGGAGCAACAGTAGGACCTCCGCAAAAGGCCAAGAAGGAGCCGGACGGGGGGGGGGG
>JADBHU010000504.1:0-18759 GCA_017140155.1 Fusarium devonianum | reverse complement strand
GAGACAAGTGACGAAAAAGCAGGGGATAGGGCAGGGCTGGTGGCGCAGAAAGACTTACAACGACAGGATCAACCATGATGCCAAAGCTGATATCATCAATGGCCCAGTCAGGCACCTCCCTCCGCTTCTCCGCATCTGCCCTTGCTCTCTCAAAGACGTCCTTCATCCTCTCGATCTTGGCCTCGCTCTCCTCCTCGATCTCAGTCCTCTCCATGCCGTCGTCCGTATCCCTCAGCGCCGCGTCTCTCTCCCTGCTCAGCATCTCCAGCACCTCCCTCTCCAAATCCTTGGTTTCGCGCAGCCGCTTGCGTTCACGATCCTCCCAGCGCTCCTTCTTACACCGCAGAACGAGCGCCGTGACGGCGGCAAGAGAGCGGTCGTTTGTAGCGGCGCAGAGGGCGTGGGCGCGCAGGGCGCTCGAGAGGGCGGCGTCGTAGTCACGGAGGGCTATTTGCGCCTGGGCGAGGTAGTAGCGGGCCTTCATGTTGTCGGGCGCGAAGGTGAGGCAGGCGTCGCAGTCGGTTATGACCGAGTCCCAGTAGTTGAGCTTGAGGCGGGCCATGGCGCGGTTGGTGTAGAGAGCAGGGTTCTTGGGGTCGGCGATGATGCTGGTGGGTGCAGTGTCAGATGCGGTTCTCTCGTGAGGTTGCGCCTGGAGGACGAAAGCTCACGCTTTGGAGTAGAGGCTGTCGGCGCCGACATAGTCACCAGACTGGAAGCATTTGTTGCCTTCCTCTTTCAGTTGAAGGGATCTGGACATGGCGGCTGTTGTAGCGCGTGATAATACGGTAAGATGCTAAGTTATGGTGAAGAGGCCCACAGGGGTTGGTCGGATGTCGATGGTCGGAAAACAAGGGTCCTTCCTTTGACTAGGTGGCTCTGGTAGCTCAGGTAGCTGATATGGGTGACTTATGACAGAGTGCTTTAAAAGATAAGAGGCTAACAGTGAAGCAGAGAAAAGGAAACGGATGCCAGAGGTAGGATGCGCAATGCAAGAGGGAAAGCCCCGCGCCAAACAGAGCAAGGTCAGGATGTGCAAAGAGCATGAAGTTGGAAGTTGCGACGTTTGACGAAACGACTCCGACGTCGATTGATACACCAACGATGGGGAGAAGGACCCTTGACTGCGTGGATTTCTAAGCGCGGGCGCCCTAGAAGATTCGAGAAGGCGGATGCGGGGGTTGAGTACGGACAGTTAGAGCCTATTCCCAGAGCATTAGCTATTGCGGGGTGACGGGAGAGGCATCATGGATGAGAGCTACGCTCTTGCATCATCATATCATGACTGCTACTGTAAGGACATGGTTACTCGTAGGGTTGGGGCTGCGCGTTCCCTTGAAATGCACTGAGCGCTCTCTTAGACTCGCTAAAGGCATGCATCACTTGCAAGTAGGTGTCTACCTAGCTAGGTAGATTAACCGACGCAAATAACGAGTCTTTGATACAGGTTGATACAGCACTTTACGATAGTTTTAGTTCAAATCATATTTTTAAGCTCTTCCTATCGAGCAAATTGAGTCGTTGCCCGCATTTCATATACAGGCTCTGGCTGTAGTTTGAACCAGCGTTATCTAGGTATTCCTTACAAGCGCCTCCAAACGCCCCATCCCTGCGTCTCAAGTTACAGCTCAACCAGTCGCACAACCAGCTTCTCTTTTGGCCGCAGCGTAAACGCCGGTCCCGCAACCTCGACAGGCTTGTCTTCTCTTCCGAGAGGCTTCTCAACACGGAACCTGTGCACAATCTCGGCCAGCATCGCCTTCATCTCCAGCATCGCGAGCTGCTTGCCGATGCACATCCGCGGTCCGTTGTGGAATGTCTCGAACGCGTAGGCGCTCGCGGCGTCGCCCGTGAGGCTGTCCCAGCGATCAGGGTCGAACTTCTGCGCGGTTGGGCCCCAGACTGACTGGTGCGTGTTCATGACGGCTGGCGAAAGCTGGATCACGGTGCCCTTTGGGACGAAGACGCCCGCAATGTCGACGTCCTGTGTGGCTTGGCGGGGCGCCATGGCAACTGTTTAGATCTCATGTCAGTGGTCACATCTGAAGCTTGGTTACTTTCAGACTTACCGGCGCAGTAGAGGCGCAAGACTTCACGCACAAAGTTGTGCAGATAAGGAAGCTTGTCAATTTCGTTGTGGTTGGGCGTCGCCTTTGTGCGGTACAGGCCCCCAATCTCGTCACGAAGACGTTGCTGACACTCGGGCCTACGTGAGAGCTCGTGGATAGCCCAAGTGATGGAGCAGGCCGTGGTGTCGTGCCCTACGCCAAGACAATGTCAGTTTACCTGAAGCTGGATGGTAAGGACTATCGCCTACCAAGAACCAAGAGATTAAGAATCTACAATTGACCTGTTAATTGGGAAGCACCCTGACTCATTCGAGGACAACTCACGTATTCAACAACGCTTTGGTCGTTCCAAGATGCGTCAGAGTAATCAAGCATGCACTGAAGAGCATCTGGGTCGTCGACGTCCTTGTGGCCTTTCTGCCAAGCCCTGCGTCTGATAGCAATTAGACCAACAATGAACTCTCGAACCTGAGCACAATACTGAGCAAATTCGCGGCACTCCTGGATAGGAATGAATTGCCTAATCGGGACGAGTGAGTTGAAATAGTTGACGATATGGCCAATCACAGAGGGCTGCATCATCTTGCTGAGGGCCTTGAACACAGGAGATTGGTCAGACTCGAGGTGGTTGAGGTCGAGGCCAAAGACTTCGAGACCAATCACATCAAGAACTGCTTTCCAAACGTTGGTTTCCACTGGGGTCGAGGTTAGGTAGTCTTCGTGGTGAGAAAGAGCGCCAAAACGTACCCTCGACATTGTCGCATTCGTCTCGCTGTTCGGAGAGAACGTCGGCCAGCTGCTTCGCCTTGTTTTGCAAAGTTGGGAAGAGGCCCCTGAGACGAGGAGTTGAGAAAGGTCCTTGCTATGTTAAATCATCATCTTCGACTGCTTTACACGCCTAAAGCACTTACGACTGATGGCCGATCGACGCAGCTGATGAAGCTTGCCCTCGACGAAAGGGAGTCCATCTCCGATAATCTCATGGGCGAATTGCCTTGCAAATGCAGGCTTGACAAAGAAGGCACTCTTGGTCTGTAGGACCTCCTTGTAGGCCTCGATGCTGTTCACAAAAAGGGTCTCGGCGTTTGCAAAGTTCAGGTAGCGAATCAGAGGCGCCTCGGGAAACTGGCGAGACCACTCGCAAAAGAGCTCAGGAAACCAGGGAACCTGGAGGAACTTTAGGCTTTGGCCCAGAAAGAAAGCATTGTCCTTGGAGGTTCATGTCAGCAGCACGCGAGACGAGATGGGGGCGAGAAGGGGAACCGGGTTGCGTACGGTTGGGCCAGGAAGGTGTCGAAGGGGAGCAACATGGAAGGGATACACAAAGACGTTGAAGACGGCGGAACCAATCACCAGAATTGCCAAAAGACCCAAGCCCATGAGAAGAGTTGGCATCGAGCCCGGGGGAAACAGAGTTCCCGGCATTGTGCCGTTCATCCTGCTACTCGATTGAGTCGAGAGGACAACAGGAAGCGTTCCAAAAAGTCGATTTGACGATTTTTGTTTGGCCAATGGAGAGAGAGAGAGAGAGCATCTCCAAACTGAACAAAAAGGAGATGATGCTTTATCAAGGGTCTGGGTGACTCCATAGGCGAGGTGGCAGATGAATCTTGCTCCAGGACCGATAGCTGCCAGTGCCGTGCCATCTGGCGGGGAGCATTCACCTGCCAATCGAGGACCGGCAGGTATTCTTCGCAATTCACTTCTTCCCTCAAGAGTCTCGAGCGGCGGGGGCATGTCGAGACGTGGCACTGCCCAGCCGGTGGCCGTCTCAGGTCCCGGTGTTGTAAAGTGGTTCTTGGTCCATCTCGAGGGGCGCGGTTTGGGGAAAGGTTTACAAGGATGCCTCAATGCACATATGCTCCCATATTCTTCCGACTCAGCTCTTCCGGTGCTTTTGAGAATAAGTTCACATGGTGTCTCTGTCTTGTAGGGGCATGTGAAAAGACCAAAGGGGGGGTTGACGGCTTACTGAGTGATGGAGAACTCGAGACCTGTTTTCAAGATTGGAAAGCACATGTACTGTGGTAGAATCAACACGGGCAAGCTATAGGAGGCAGACGTAAATAGCCCCCACAAGGGTCCAGGGGTGCGGCCTTGGAGAACTAGGATAGCCGGTTAAGCTTCTCTGCTAGGCTGAGATCTAAGAACGTGTAAGCCTCACACGCGGTCGTTGATGGTCTGATCTTGGCATGAGACCCATCACAGGGCACGAGAGTCAGAAACTTTATTATGACTATGAGTAGGGGTCCTACATAGCTGGGAGCGCCAACGGGGAGGAAGAGATGTCATGTTTCTCCGCTAAAAGAGAGTTCATTCGCGATATACGAGTCAATTACACGTGGAAAAATTCGAACCTCTGTGGCCTGGTTGCGGATCCTACCCGCCTCGAAAAAGCTAGACAAGGATGCCATATGTTCTGGGGAAAAAAACATCGTCGGCAGGGTTCTGATGGTTGGTATATTTATAGATATGTGAGAGCTTCTCAGAACTGCTTGCTCTCGTCACCTATGGGTATCATCCCACGATCATCTTCCAAGTATCCGCCCTCACTCGCACAACTTCTCATATATAATCATGGTCTTTCCTGCTCCAACCACTGCACAATCTTGTCCACAGCCTGCTGTCCCTCCCATATAGGCAGCACCGGCCACACATGCACCATGCCCTCGCCGACGACCAGCTCAACATCCGTCCCGGCCTCCTTGGCCATCTGAGCCATCTTCTTCGTGTCCGGCGACAGGAGATCCAGCTCCGCCGCAAGCAGCAGCATCGGCGGCAGCCTCACGTCGCCGTAGATGGGGCTCACGCGCGGGTGCTTGGTGTCCATCTCGGGGCAGATCAGCCGCGTGATCTCGGCGATGCCCGGGACGTCCAGCCACGGGTCCTTGAGCGCGGCCGCGTGCAGCTCCGGGTTTGTGAGGCTGGAGTCGGTGCAGGGCGTGATGGGCACGATCCGCTGCGCCGTCGGACGTCCCGCGAGCTGGGCCTGCTGCGTGAGGACGAGCGTCATGGTCCCTCCGGCAGAGTCGCCCATGACCCAGAACGGCGTCGGGTCATCGGCCGCAGCGAGCTCGTCGTGGAGCGGCTGCACGAGGTCGTACATCTTCATGAGGCGCGTCTCTGGGCCGAGAGGGTACAGGGGCACGGTGACTACGGCGTTTAGACGCCGCGCGAGCTGAGCCGCGAGCTCCCAATGCTCAGCAGTCACGTCAAAGACGAAACCGCCGCCATGGAGGTACAGGATACGGGCACGCGGGGGTGTTTCTGATTTGGAGGCAACCGTGTAGACGGCGTATCCTGACCGCTCGGTCTTGTCAAAGGTAAAGGCCTTGTAGAGATGCTTCGGAGGTGTCGTGTCGTGGCCTTGACGTTCTTTGGAGATGCGTTTGTTGATGCCTTCTGCAGATTGCCAAGTCCCCTTGAACTGCCACCAGGTGATCCAAGGGATGATTCGGGCTTTGATGCTAACCATGATTAAGGATTTCGCGTAATAAAATGGAGTTGTTGGACAACTGAGATGTATAAACGTAGGTTTGTTTGTTGAACTTTGATTTGGATAGACTACGGCAAGGTGGTTGCACTTGTGTGGCTTGCGAGGTGCATTTGTTGGGTACCCAGTGGACACAGACTACTTCTATTTCATGGATGAAGCCGTAATTGTACAGTTCTATGATCCTATTCCTTCAATCGGAAGGAAGCGACAGAGTATTGTCCAAAAGAGTAAATAGATTGTAGGAAACTAGATTCTTCGGAACACAGCTGACCCATCTTCTGGGTGTCGTTGCTCTGCCTCGGAGACACAGGGTAGTTTCCATGCCGGCGCCCCCCACTGCGTGACGAATATCAACCGAGGCAGCGGGAGGGAGCGTGATAATCATCAAGTCACTCGTCACTATGCAACAGAGGTACAAGGTTCCCTGCTTTTGGTCTTGCGCCCCGATTTATTCGGGCTCGGCATTTAATATTATGGATGTTGCAGTAACCTCGATCGATTGCCGACCCATCCAGTCAAACCGCAATGTCGGAAGGCTGGTAATAGTCCATCAACCAGTAGTAGTATCTCTCGTTCCTCGTCCATGGATCATTATCAAGCCAACAACCACTCAGATTGAGCAGGGGTGAATTGCAGCGTGACCCTGCTGCCAAGACAACCCGGAAGTGAGGGAATATCAGATCATGTCGTCCAGGGCCTGCCTGTCTAAGTATGCAAAGAAGACACACACGCAATGGCACGACGTTGATTGATACGGGCCGCTTGTTCTCCACCACCTGTCACAAGGATTGGGCCCCCCAGCTTTCCCGAACCGTTTGATGCCCCGGGATGCCGGGCTGCCTCGGTCCTCCGCAGCGCCGTCTAACCGTCGTCAGGCGGGCGTTGGCTGGGCATTGATTGATTGGGGGAGGAGAGGCTTGGACAGGCGCTGCTTTTGCGCGCCGGGAACAAGACGGGAACATGCTCTGTTCTTCCGCTTACATGGTCGAGTCAAGCTGAGTATCATGTATCCAAAGACACAAGTACTCTAATACCAAGACGCGACAATGTCAGCAATTAAGCGGGGGATGCAGGGATGACATCACCCGGAATGTCCTGAAGTGTTGGTTTACTTCCAGAATGATTGTCGCCATTTCGAACTGGGAATGATCTTCCATGAGTCCTACAGCTGCCATCCAACTCGGTCCTGCATTGGGAGGATATGCATGCGGGGTCTAGGCACGGGCAGGATTCACAGGCTGGTCTATTATTTTCTTTCTTCTCAGAGAAACTCGACGAATGACTGAGGTTGAAGCAATCACCGCGTGCCGCGCCGCAGGATGGGGGGTGGGTATCCCCTTTCAGCATGTAGTTGCGAACAAGAGTTGTCTCGGAGTTTCTTTAAAGAACCCAAGAGCCTCTATTAAAAGCGTATGGGCTAGACCAGATGTCAATGACTAGCGGAACACTCAAGCCTCCACAAACCGACCTGTTGTCAACCAGGTACTATCGCTGAGTGGTAACTGAGCTTACACTTCTCAGTGATCCCGACGTCCCGGCTCAACCACACACTTCTCAAGGATCCCCTCCAATCACGGCAAATTGTCATCCACAAACCTCCCATCCCTTCCCTCTTCCGCACTCTGTCAACTCAATACTGGCAAGTCTAGCCGACTGTACCCTTGCAGCGGCAAGGCACCGCATGTACAGTAAAGTACGTAGCTGAAACGGTTGGTGGACTAAAAGCAGCGTCAGCCATTCTCAGCCTATCGCAGCCCTGCAATTTGCATTACGTCCCCGGACTCCGGGTTTTACCGACCGCGCAACATCCCGGCCTTCCCCATCCCATCGCCGTCGCCCCGAAAATCCTTCGACGTCAGTGACCGACCCCGACTCAACCACCAAGAATAAACCAAGAGGGTCCCCGTCGATTTTCCAAACAGACTCCACTCCATTCCCCTCCATCGCGATAGTCTACCCCGCGAACAGGCATCAAAGAACCGATTGTTGCGTCTACGCCAGAGACTCGAAGCGAACGACTCGCGACTCAACACTCCGCGGGACTGGATCCCCTTCTCGCTGCTGGCTATTCAGCGTCATCGTTCCTCTGAGCCGCGCAACTGTAGCGCCGAGCCAAGCCGGAACCATCGCAGCGCAGAGCCACTCCTCCTGTCGTCCCACGCCCATATATAACTGAGCCCACGATGCCTTCACAACGCCCTTACTTCCTCTCGTCCTTCCTCGCCGCCTTCCGCCCTCAAGGCCCATCCATCTCCACATCCTCCCAGCACCAACACCAACAACCAAACAAGGGCGCACGCGATACCGCTTCCGCTGCCGCCGCCGCCGCCGCCGCCGCCGCGACATCCGCGGCACCTTCATCTTCGTCTCCCGCCGCTGTCGCCGCCTCGACTTCACATCACCACCACCACCACCACCACCAACAACCAGCCTCGTCCAGCGTCGCCATCCGTCCACCCCGCAACGCCGCAAACTCTTCGCCTTCGACCTCTACCTCTCCCAGCAGCGGCGCCGCCATACCCATTCCTGGATCATCGGGCCGTCGCGGGAGCGATAGCAGCAGCGAGGGCTTCCGAGACGTGATAGGTGCCGACAAGTGGTACATCGGCGGTCGCACGCCCGGCGGAGAGGAGAAGTTCTTCAAGCTCGGCGTCATCCGCCGCGTGCGCAGTAATGATGGCTTGAGTCTTGATCGCCTGAGCTTATAGAGCGTTACAGTGCACAACTCAACCAACGATATGTTTAAGCTCAACATATGCTACCTTTGGGAATGGTTATGGGGACTGGGACTGGGATATGGGCATCAGCTCCTGCATGGAGAAACCCTCTACGGTATATAGAGCATAAGGGTCACTCCATGGAAAGGATTGAGAAGCTCAACACTGAACGAACTTTGGAATGAATGAACTGGGTTACGGGTCTGGTCAAGCTTGATCTTGGGTCATGGTCACGGCGTTGGGTGTTTGAGATTCGCTTAGGGCACACGAGTTTCGCAGGACCACTTGGGTTACAAGTCCTCAAATGATAAGAAAAAAAGGCGTCTATTGCAAACTTCATCGCATCTAAAGTATCGGTTCATCTTGAAGTTACCACATGAAGCGCTGCAATCGACCCTCGTCGAGCAGCGTCCCATCCTCTGCCCTCCACAAATATGGCTTGCAGAGAAATATATAACCAGTTACTGCGTTGATCGCAATGAACCATAATGTCTCTAGGACGAGACGCAGGTCGTAGCGCTGGAAAACCTGCACCAGCCTCCCTAGTTGCGGATGCTGCGACATAGTCATGACGCTGTTGCTCGGCCCATGATGGTCGTGAACTCGCCAGGCCGGTGTGAGCAATCTCCACATTACCCACGGAATGATAAAGTATCGTGGCTCTACTAGGGGAGCTGTCATGAGTGATAAAGTCGTGGCGAGCAGGAAGATGAGCCCTGTGGATGTAGTCACCGGCTCGACAGAGGCCATCAGGGGATCCTCTCCCATAGCCCTCTGCTGGCTCTGTCGCTCAGACGCCTCCAGCTCGGGGCGGACATCACTAATAGCAGCGGGTAAGTCGTTATTAGTCTGTCGGACTGAATAGCCGCGGTTGATCCACAAAGGGTAGCTCAAGTAAGGTGCCTTGCGTGATTCGTTGAAGTAAGCCGAGCAAGCGTCTTCATGGCTGTTGAAGAACCACTGCGAGCAGCCGGCCATGGTGCCCCATATCATCCAGCGGGCCAGCGTGTAGGGCACTATCAGTGCGCATCGAATCCAATTTGCCCGGCGAATTGTGTACCGGAAGATGTAGAACATGTAGTGACGGTTGTCGGCGAGCGTGAATGGATGAATGATGGTATTATAGCGGACGATGGCCACAGAGAGCAGAATAGTCGCTACGAGGTAGATGGGCCAGAGGATGATCTTCGAATCGAAGATGACCGCGGCGATATTTAACGGCACAGAAAGAGCTGGAGCAGTTTGGGCGCCTGAGGGAGTCGTTGTCACCTTGCCTGTGTTATTACCTCCAGAGCCACTTTGGCTCCTGTTTCGAGGTCCGCTTCCCTTACAAGAGCCAGCTGTCTGCACAGTGGCGGACTGCGGCAGCTTGGATAGCTTAGCAAACCGCATCAAGACTTTGACAAGGGGAACGGCATAAGGTAAGAGAAGCGGCAGAGAAAAGAAGGCAAAGAACGGCCAGATGTAAAGCATCTGCGGTAGGTGGATCGTGGCCACATGGTTGGACTTGTCGCCTACTTCAAGTCAGTCGCCCGTAAATTAAATCGCTACCTAGGAGACTCACCAAGCACAACACCGCCGTTCCAGACGACAAAGGCCGCAAAGGAAACGAGGACAGAAATGTATGGCCATATCTGTTGGATGACGCGGACTGGGTTGCAAAGCGCCGCAACCCCGAGGCTGAGGACGCAGAATACCATGTCTGACGGGCTAGTTAGCTCACTGCCCACACATTCGCCAATAGAGTTCGACTTACCGTCTGGCCAGAGCATGTGCAGTGGGGGGTCATGGATATCTCCAAGCGAATACCTCCAAGCATAGTACTTGATCTGCTCAGCAAGAGTTGATATGAGTGGTTGATCAGCACGTTCCGGCCGCAACATCTTGACAGCATGGACCGCTTCCAAACCCCCAAAGTATATAACCACCCAGAACACGTTGGTCTGACGGAAGAACAGGGTGACGATTCCCAGTAAAATGGTCAAGATATCGCTGAGGAACGAGCTTCGGTCCCGCCCCAGGCGTCGAAGGTGGTTCAAGTATGCCACCAGCACGGCCGCAGTCGATGCCACGTCGGTGTAATAAAGACCGGAAAAGAAGAAGAGAAGCGGGAAGAGTGCGATGTTGAAGGCAGTATGGAGAGCATATTGCGAGTTCACACGCAGCCTAGTCGAGGAGTGTGCCTCGTAGAGACGTGCCTCAATCTCGTGCCGGCATTGCAGGGCCAAAAAGGCCAAGGCCATTAACGCAACAGCGTTTGAAGCTCGCAGGCTATTCGCATCGCAGACATATCCTCCAAGAGATACATTTGGGCGTACTATCCCGGGGATCAAAAGCGAAATGAGGTAACTAATTGTTCATCAGTGTCTGGCGATGTACATGTTTCACGGAGACGTACAGGCCCGGAGGCGTCGTGATCTTGTCGTCCCATTCTTGGAACTTGCCCTCGCAGTATTTCTGTGCTTGGGGGATATGAAACACTTCATCCTTGACGAATGTCAGTATTGTATCAAATATCCTTCGTTGGAAAAACACACCAAGTAGGGCTCTGGCACCACAGCTGAAACAATATACAGCCACGAGAAACAGGCGGCCGCCAGCGTGAATGGAAACAAAGCGGCTAAGCGGAAGAAGGAAGAGCCAGCCGACTTTTTGAAATACCAGAAAAGTGCAGGAAGAATGATGAGACCGCTTGACGCCGTCCAGAATGAGAGCGATGGTGAGCTACTGGCATGCGTGTGCAACTCCATCTTGACAGGTGTTCAACAGGGTCACCGGCGATAAAGATGGCGGAAGGATTAGGAAACAAAGGAGTGTAACTTGGTCATGGTTTACAGAAAACCCAAATTCTTCACGTGGCTGAACGAAAACGAGGTTATTCAGAGAAAGCCTGCGCTTGACTTGCAGTCAATAAAATGAAGAGCTGTCTGTCTACCAGCAAGGAGAGACAGTGTGGTGGATTAAAGAACAGTGATTGTGACGTTACACTGTACGGTCGCCGGGTGGTCTAAGTCACTCATTATTAAAGCACCCAGCGACGCGGCAGCTCCTTCAGCTATGTTTTTACAAATATCTTATCACCATTCTTTATGGAGAGTATTAGACAGAAGACGAGTTTTACGATATATTAGAATATCCTATTTTACTTTCGTCGTCTCTGTGAAAGCAGCCGAGGTGCAGTGGTCGCAACAGAGTCACTACAGCCGACAGCCAATCAGAGCCTTTACATTTCACAGCAAATCACCCAGTATGATCAGGCCCAGAACATGTCTATTTGGAATATCTTATACAAAGCAGAGCCGCCCACGCATCAAAGACGGGCACTGAATAATGTCTATCATCCGCATTCCGCCAATTGATTTAGAAGGGCTGCACAGGGTGTTAGCAGTGAGATTCAATGAGAATTCGATGAGTGCGACTCACGTTGTCGGCGGGGTGGACCTCCTTGATGAAGTATTGACCAAGGAAGGGGATCTTCTAATATGGGAATTAGCGTTGTACTCGACGTGTTCCGGGATTCGGAATATCGTACCTGGAGAACGTCGCGCTGCACACGGGGGATACCGTTGGCGAAGAGAAGAACACCGACAGCGGCAGGGGCGCCGTACATAGCCAGACGGGTGCCGCTGTAGCGATTTGGTCAGCGCTGCCTCTAGAATATCGTCCGACAATCCAACACGGTTATCAAGCCCATCTTTCCAAATCTCCAGTCCTCGCTCATTTGTTGGTATCGAGCGTTCATCAACCCGGTTTCTGAAGGTATAACCAAGGTCTTCGGAGGAGCGGAAGGAAATCGGAGGACTGAGGCGATTGGTTTTCTTGGGCAGTCGAATCGTGCCACGGAATCGAAGCGAGAACTCACATTCTGGTAGCAGACTTGATGGTGAAGCCAGCCACGTTGGGCTGCGCCTGGTACCTATACCGCAGGATTAGCCACTGCCTCGAACCATGTCGTCGACTCTCGAGTGCCGCAGCAGGAGCTCGCAAATGGTATTGTAGGTTTCGAATCGAGAAACCGCTCGCTATTCGGACGAGCAGCGGGGGACGTACTTGGGGCCGTAGGCGCTCTTGAACTCCGCCATGCGGATGGGAGTCTGTCCAAAACCAGGTCAGTCAACTTGCACCAGGGCATCGAGAACACTCGACAGAGCTCCGTGACTCTTTTTGAAAACGTCAGCGAAAGGGTGAGACATACGTAGGAAACCATCTTGACTCGTAGGGCGGTAGAAGCCTTGTGTGTCGTTCAATTGCACGTTGGAATTCGTCGTCGTAAAAGACTGGCCTTGATTGCGCGAGTTTGCCGAACGGGAAAGACCGGGTTTCTCTGGCCTCAGGCCCGAAAACCAGCTTGTGGCAGGCTGACCAACCACAATGCAAATTCTAGACATAGACCCACAACTTTACTTCAAAGCTCCGGCTGGCTCTGGGGTACCTGAGCAGCCTTGTCGTTTGGCAATATTTCTCTTTCTTTTGATGTCTACCTCAGCCTGAGCTTCTACGCCCAGAAAGTTCGCGGATGGACGTGTATATTGACAGTCGCTTTGAGCGGCTGGAGAAGGCGCTCTCAAACTTGATTGATTCCGTTACGAAGTACCATCCTTCCGCTGCTCAAGCTAAGGAACTGGGAATAGCGGACAATGAGCTGAGTAAAGGCTTGGAAGAAGGTAATTTTCCTGCTTATAGCTCATCTGTCGATCCTCTATCTAACTTGATATATAGTGCAAACCCACCAGAACAACTACCTGCGAGTTCAACAGCTGCGCGAGTCCTCCGCTGCCCTCGATACCCAGATCCGCGAGACCCTCTCCAGTCTGGCAACCACCCGCAAGGATATCGTTACGACGCATACCACCTCGTCTCCCGCTGGCCCCAACTACCCAATCGCCTACGAAGAGCTGCTCAACTATGCCCGCCGTATCAGCAAGACGACCATGCCACCCGCTAGCACTATCAATGCTGTCTCACCGACCCCAGACGGCCAGACGCCAGCACCCGACTCTCAGGCAGCCTCGGTCATGACACCCTCTGCGCCTCCCTCATCGCAGGTCCAGAGTCCCGCCGTCATGAATGGGACACCGCAAATGTCTCAAGAACCAGCAACTCAGCAGACCACGACCTCCGCCAACACCAACCTCCCAGAGGGATGGTCGCAGTTCCTCAATCCCCTGTCTGGGCAGCCCTTCTTCCCCTGGCCCCAGGAAGACAAGATCCGCGCTGGCTCGTTGGCCTCTAACCAGGTTCTCATG
The DNA here is from genome assembly GCA_017140155.1 of Fusarium devonianum. Lineage (NCBI taxonomy): Eukaryota > Fungi > Ascomycota > Sordariomycetes > Hypocreales > Nectriaceae > Fusarium > Fusarium devonianum. The sequence goes on along the minus strand of JADBHU010000504.1, from coordinate 5,231 downwards.
GAGCAGGGCGTTGAAATCAAGGGCTTCGACCCTGTCGAGGAGGAGGAGCGCAAGCGTCGCGAGGAAGAGGAGCGCAAGCAGAAGGAGGAGGAAGAGCGTCTAGCACAGGAGGAGCGGGACAGGAAGATGCGCGAGGAACGCGAACGCATTAGGGTGGAGCGCGAACGCCAGAGGGAGAAGGACCAAGAGGCTTGGAGACGCGCCAGTGTTGTCGGTGGACCCTCTGGTGAGAACAAGAGTTCCGCTGGACCTCCACAGCAGAAAGCGCAGTTCCAGTTCACCAACCTGGATGATTTGGATGATGACGACGACGATGATGATTGAACAGCAACAGCCAGGTCATAGTATTCTGAACTATATAGAAATGCACAAAGAACTGGAACACGCTTCCTCGTCAATAGCCAATGTGGCTCGGCTGTGTCCTAGGGCCTTCTCCTGAGCCCTTTCCCTTCGTCTAATGAAACAAGTTTACACCGCACACAGCAAGCTGTATCGAGTCATGGACCTTGTTACCATCTCTCCACTTCCTTGATCACAATCAAAGGCGTGGTTCATGGCTAAACCGCAAATTCCAGACGCTGTTGTACACGCGTTGATACAAACGCCACACTTGTCCCTGTCATAAATTCTTATCATTCCTGGGCTCGTCGTAGAGCCCTAGCTAAACCCCCCCCCCCCAAACACCTTTTAATCGATCTTAATGGAGGCGTAGATCTTGCGGACGAACCACCAGCTTGCGAAGTAGCCGATAGAGCCTATGTGTCATGTTAGATACGTAAATAAACTGTTTTGGGTCAAATGACTTACCAGCAAGGATAGAGAAGAGGAATGAGATAAGGGCGCTGTATCCGATGTAGAGAACGATACCAGCCAGACTAGCCAGCTTGACCTTGGTAACAAGGTAGAGCAGGCAGTTAAGGAAAATGTATCCGCCACTCATGCCAGCCGCGAGGAAAGACCTCCACTGCCAGTTGTAGTTTTCGGAGCACAGCAGGAAGTAAACCATGAGAATGGTGACAGCTGCGCAGACAACGATCATGAGTCCGTAGCAGAGGAATAGGAAACCAAACATGTAGTAGATCCTGCTGAACCAGATGGAGCTCATAATGAAGTAGAGCTCGACAAAAATGGCGCCGAAGGGAAGCAGACCAACGATGAGCATGCTAGGGAAGGGCTTGAGGTAGGTGCTCACGGGGGGGATTTGTCGGGGGATCTGGTTTGTGCGGACAGGAGGCTGGAATTGAGGAGCACGGAATCCAAGCCACGAGCCGGCGACAGACAAGGGAATGGAAATGATGAACCATATGGCGATGATGAGGAGCATGGTGGTGAAGGGAACCGCGCCCGATGACTGCTTAGCCCAAAGGAAGAGGTCTAGGAGGAAGAAGCAGGAAAAGACAATGCCAGGAACCAGGAGAGGAGTCAGCGCAATGTTCAGCTTCCAGTTCTCGCCGTTCCAGGCCTTGTAAGTTCGGGCGGAGACGTAGCCACCAACAAAACCAAGGACGGTGTACAGGAGGATCATGATCGTGCCGAGCGATCCACGGTTGGAGGGAGAGAGGAACCCGAGAAGTGCAAAGAGAATGGTGCAACCTGCCATGCAGAAAAGCTGAACACCATTGCCTGCAAAAATAGCGAGGAGAAGAGGGCGAGGAGGGCTTCTGAAGACATCACCATGCACAAGCTTCCAACCAGAATCCTCCTGTACACCATCTTCAACAACAGAAGTACCACCAAAATCGTCCAGGTCAATCTGGTCAAGTCGATTGTAGCGAGCAATGTCCTTCTTGAGGGCTCGGACTAGAATCGACATGACTGTAAGGACAAGGATGACGACAATGATGGCTGTGTCAATGAGCCAGAACCAGTGGATCTTGGGGTCGAAGACGTGTAGATACTTGTCCCACCGTGTAGCCCAGGCGGTCTCAGACTTACGCCAGTAGACGCTGTAGCTGTAGTCGACCTTGATCTCCTTATTCTTCTCGCTGTTCAGCTCGATGCCGCTCTCGGCTTGACAGTCAACCTTGCCCTTGTAGTCCTTGGAGCTGGGCTGCACAACGACACCAACGACACGACGTTGGTCGGGGTCTCCATTGACCTCGTGGTATTCGACCCAGATTTCGTAGTGGTTGTTGAGAAAGATCTTTTCCTCATCGTTATCCTGTCCGAGCAAGAAACCAGAGCTGTAGAAGGAGGTGCCTGTAAGCTGGTCCTGCATCTGCTGGCCCGCGGGCAGCCCGTCGACCAGCCAGTTCAAGCTGTAGCTGCGCTCGATGCTAGTCTTGACAAAGTTGATTGACTTTTCTTGGTACGTCTTTTGGCAGAGCGGCTTGCAAGTCTCGTTCTTGCCCATGATAAGCTCGAAGGGAGAGGTCATGATGCGGTCTCCGAAGAGAATGCTGCCAAGGCTTTCCGACACATATTCAGGGCCATTCTCAGGTTGACAGAATTGGAATGCCGGATGATAGTAGTCGTAGGAGACAACGGAGTGGAGGACAGGGTCTTGAGGCGACGCGATAGGCTTGATGGTATTGACGTAGAGGGGAACTTTGTCATTCTTCTTGTAGGTGGTCGGGGCGACACCAGGGAGATAAAATGCGGAAGCCAGCTGGGGCGCAGCTAGAAGCGAGTAAAGAAGCGCCGTCGAAGGCGCAAAGTCTCGAAAATGCATGTTGAGGATTAGACCATGCGTGAGCTGGTGACGGTGGTGAATGTAGCGTTGCGAAAGGGAGAATTGTCGGAGCTGTCAGTTAGAGCTGCAAGCTGACGACGACAAATGCGCGGCCTGAGGATTCGAAGCAGCCAGGCAGCGGATCTCAAAATCGAAGTCGTTTTCCAACAAAGGGGGCAATGGTTCAGGTTTGGACTTGTCGTTACCGATACGGATTCTTCGGTGTTGGAGCCAAGCCAGCAAAGAGCTGCGAGAGTGAGACCAACTTCGAGGAGCTCCAAGGCCACTTGGACTGGACAGCATTGACCTATTATCTGGCCAAAGCCCGCGTTCCAGCCAAAGTGCTAGCTTAGTCAGGGGATGAGCCCCGGAATATTCCCGTTCCGGGATGACGATCTGAAAGAGCGGCAGGAAGGAGGCTGCTAATGTGACAGGAATGTCCCCCATTTGTGGGGCATTCTGTTCTAACACGGCCCCGCTAAAAAGTTCAAGCCTCCAAAACTTTTTATCGAGACATCGATCTTGGACAGTCTAGAGATTCGCCGTCTCAGACAACCACACAAAATGGCAGCCCCCACGACACTACCAGCACTCTTGACATCGCTCACGCAGTCTCTATCGTCTGCGCTTGAGGTCACGCCGAAACTCGCCGTCATTGAACACCAGAAAGATGGCATCTCTCTCCTCGACGTCAAGAACGAGCTACTGCTTTCCTACCTGCAGAACCTCGTCTTTCTGATCCTCCTCAAGCTGCGCAACTCTAAGGCGGACTCGGGAAAAGCAGAAGACGAGAACTCTGAATTGGACGAATCGGTGCGATCGAAACTGGTCGAGCTACGGCTCTATCTCGAGAGAGGAGCCCGGCCGTTGGAGGAGAAGCTGCGCTTTTCCATCGATCGATTCCTCCGAACGGCGGACGATGCAGAACGCGAGAAGCAAGCGAACGCAATGAAGTCTGGAGCGAACGGCCAGGATGAATCGGGTTCCGAGGAGGAAAGCGACGACGAAGCGATCTCCCACAAGCCTGGCAACCTGTCAGCGGCGCCCAAGTTCGGCAAAATGGTTGACGACGTTACCGCTCGTGCCTCACGAGGTGAAGAAGGAGCTGCGGGTGTCTATCGCCCTCCCAAACGAGACCGCCAAGTCATGGATGCACCTCAACGTCGCGACAAGTCCGATCGCCGTGGGAACAAGTCTCGTACAATGGAGGAGTTTGTCAGTACGGAGCTGTCTGCTGCACCTCTGGCTGAGCCGAGTATTGGAACCACAATTGTGCAGGGTGGCCGCAAGACGAAGACGGAATCCGAGCGAAAGGAGGAGGCAGAGCGCCGGGAGTACGAAGAGATGAACTTTACACGTCTGCCCAAGGAGAGCAAGAAGGACCGCGCTCAGAAGGCGAAGCAGGCTGGTCGCAGCAGTCGTATGCAGTTTGGCGGCGAAGAATGGCACGACCTGGGACAAGGCGTCGACCGCATCGACCGCCTCACCAAGCAAAAGCAGTCTGGCGGCAATGTTCGCGCAATGCTGGACAAGAGCCGAAAGCGCGGCCGCGACACAACGGATGGCCCTCGTGGGAGTGGCATGGCACCAGGCATTGGAGAGAGATTCCAGAAGAGGGTCAAGGTGTTGGAGGGAGGACGACGAGACCGTGGCAAGGGTCGGTAGACGATTTGAAAAGAATAGATCTGATTTCTGGGCAACTGGGCACTTTGCGTATCTCAGAATGGCTTTTGGCTTTACGATGTGATGACATAAATGCAGACATGTGCCAAGACGCTGGAGATGTTGTTGGAAAACGTGGGGACATGGTTTACTATCAGCATCACTCTGTCAAGTCACGAACGAAACCTCACACATCGTCAGAGGTCATGAACAAAGCAAAAGATCCCATCCCTCACATCCAGTAGAAATGCCGCAAATTTGCGTATCACAACTCACGGAGCACTCATCATGAAAAGTCAATAATAATATCTGAGCTAGAAACCCTGCAACAAAAAGTTGATAAGATAAGAGGTCCAGCGAACTTTGGCGGGGGACGACCCTCGGAAATTTCTCCATGACCGCCCCTCAGCTTCAGATAATTCGACCTACTCCCACGAAGCTTCAGCCTAATCCGAGCTTGAGCACTGTCGCCAGTCCTGCAGAATAAGGAAGCAAGAAGTGGATATCTTCCATTTGGCTCTGACCATTCCGATAGCCCTGAAGTTGTTGCCGAGTGCGAACCAAAGCCTTTGTCGCAAAGCTGCTGAGAGGCGACTCATACCTCTCTACCGGGCCGACTATCATTGCCAGGCCTTGCGCTCCAACCATTCGACCACAGTGAGAAGGCGTAGTTTTCAGAGCAATCGCATCTTCCAATACATCATCTTGAACTATGGACACTCGACCTGATGAGCCCGCTGCCGTGGCTCCAATGGACGTTGATGACATGGAAATCGACCCCAGTCTGAAGCCTTCTACATCCATCAAACCCACCACGATAGACTCCGACTCCGACGACGATCCCGTAACTGCAACGTACAACGTCTTTATAAACCCCTCCCTCCCCCTCGGCCGCCGC
>JADBHU010000503.1:0-11489 GCA_017140155.1 Fusarium devonianum | reverse complement strand
GTGTACGTACCTTATCGAGCTTGGTACCTGCCTGTAGCGGGAGCCTGGAGTGGAGCAGGACGGGAGTGTCCCGTTTGCGCTTGCCGGTGCGGTTGCGTCCGTGAGCTGTCATTCATCATGGAAGCCTGGCAAAGCTTGGGGGCACCTTCCGTATGGTTGGCCCCTCCTGCTCGTCTCAGATTTCGTTGACAGCTGGGAGAAGCAGGCACCTGATTGAGCAAGAGCGAAAGAGGTTGCAGTTACAGGGCAGATGCTCAACTTACCAAGTTCATCAAATCTTGTTCTCCAAGAACTCAAAGTCTCAATCAAACTTCGTTCTTCGAACTTGGTCGATGGGGGACTTGAACCACGCAGTTCTGACCGAAACTCCAACAGAACGTCAATGTTTACCGCTCTCCTTCCTCGCTAGGGTATCACTATGCCTCTTGCAGCACGAGCCTCACAACTATTCCAGCCGACCATCTCCGAGGCCATCCTTTAACTTCTTGTGTTGGCTCCCCTGGCGAAAGTTGACCGGCTCGTGACTCGAGCTGATCAACAAAACATCACGACCTAAACATCAACATCACCCGTCCGCCATCGCCATTCACCCGACAACCACAACAACAAACATCAACAGTCTCCCGCAGGCACCTACACACCTACAGTACATCACATCCACATGTACATCCATATCCACATCCGCCTCGCATCCGCCGCGCATCCACATGCATATGCTCATCACAGCCACCCGGAAGATCAAATCTGACGAACAAGCAACAGTCGTCCTCGCAGGCTCGCAGCAGTCAGCGCCACGCGTGGATCGACGTCCCTGCTGCTGCTACTGCATCTTCACCTGCACGTCTACGTGCGTCGTGGGCGTCCTTCTTTTGCTGCTGTCGATTGATTCTGGAGCTTCGCTTTCACTAGTTCAAAATCCCCCACCATTTGTCGTGTCCAGCCTTCTCCACGCAACCTGCGGTTTGTTGCTGCCTTGAGCCCGATGTTAAAGAGTCGAGCATTTCATTTTAATCAGAAAGGCTCACATTATCCGCTTCTGTGAAATTGGCTTCTGCATCCGTGTCCTTTACTGCACAAGCATATCTATGCATCGCGATATGAGAGGAGGAAAGCGATCGCAACATTGCCGCACGACTTTGATCACCCTGCATCGATACGTAGTTTATCGGATCACTTCTCCGAGTTGTTGTCGCCAATGTCTTTATTCCCACGCCCTCGCTGTGCCCTGTGAAGTGGGAATGCACCCACCTCGGCTCAGAACCTGCGACCGCTTCAGCAGGCCTTGACGGCGAACTTGAGGGTTGTAATAAACACCCTGTCAATCTATCGACAGATGGCCTGTTATGCATCGGGATCTCGGCCACATCACAGGGTACCGAATAGTCAATGTTTTCTTTCCTCCTCGGCCATTCTAACTGTGCACTGGACTGCCTCGACTCGAAAAGGCTTGGTACGGCAGCCAGGGGTTTTACAAGTTTAAGGCCCTTGCGCTAGACGAACGCCTGCTGATCCGCATCGCCAGCTTCAGAACGTCGCCAGTCAGACGTTCAACGTCACAGGGTAAGTGTTTCATCAGCGCATGTCGACCGAGAACTCCTTTAGTTCGTCGATATTATCCTCTCACCGACATATCGGCCAGAGAACGCCAATTTCCAAGAATGCAAAATGGCATCGCCGTGCCCACAGCCATGCTGCAGGGCTTCAGGCTTCAGACTGTCGCAGGTTCCATAAACTCCACTCCACCGGCACCCTCAGACGCAGACGCACAACCAGTCTCAGTTGTGACCAGTCTCAGTTGTGCCGTGAAACGGTGCCATGGCACGACATGCCAACGCCTCACAACAGAACCCTGTTTCAGTCCTGTTTTTGTCCCTTCGTCTTTGTTTTTTCCCGCAATTCATCATCCATCCCTCCACCCTCTTGTCGCGATGCCTTCGGAGCACGTATGCTGCATACCCACTAAGATATTAGGGAGTGGTACAATATTTCACAACCGCTACGGTCGTTTTACGAAACGTTTCTTCCCACAGTCGTCACATTCCCTGGTTTGGTCAAACTCTGTTGGGTTGTTGTACCCGTCGTCTCTGTTGCTGTTTCAAGTGGCTTCACGGGACAGCCACGCTTTTTGACACTGCCATCAACCAATCAGCGATCTTAGGAACGGCCCATGCGCGACAATGGAAAAATCGTCTGCCGTGAAGACCCAGCCCGCGCGAGCCCCTCCCCTCCAGTTCCCTTGTCACTTGTCTTCCCCACACGGCTGCGACGCTACATTCGGCAGCCTTCTTTGAGTTCCTCCTGCGACGAGCGAGCGAACAAAGACGGGTTGGACCTACGTGCTCCGTACTCCATAATGAAGCTAGAATTGGAAGTGGGCCAACGGACGTTGCGCTCGATGGGGCGTTTACTTCGATTGTACTAATAGAGCGCGCTCCTCTCGAGAGATTCTGGTCGGGCAAGAGACGTACCAAGCCTGGCAGCTGTGCTACTGGCCAATTGTCAATCCCCAGTTCTCCGTAGGCTCAGAGACAAGATCTGGTTTCTCCATTGGCCCCAGGTACGATCGGGCACTCCCGCCCGCGAACGGGCTCCGTGCAGCGAGTTCCGGACACATGATTTGCAGCATCCCAGGAGTTCGGTTCAACTTTGAACCCGCCAAAGGAATCTGTCGTGGTTTGGGTCAACATTCATTGGACAACCGAGGATTGTGAAAACTTCCTAGCCTATCTTCACCAGGCCGTAGCGCAGCCTCGGTGCCCTAACGCTCTGTACGTTCTTGTACATGATTACGAGTCCAAATCGGGCGGCCTGCTAGTGCTACTGCTCCTATTTGAGCCCTACAATGCCGAGCTTCCCCCCCGTGCTTTGGCTCTAAGTGCCATTTGCTAGACTCGGTTCAGCCGGAACAGTTATCTCAGTTTGGCGATTCAGCAAGAGCAACCACAGATCCTGTCTAGGAACAAGTACCCTGAAGCGGGCCGAGCCGGCCGCTAAACCGGGCCGTTGTGAAAACCCAGGCTGAGCGGACAAGGAAGGTGGATCGAGTCCGTAACCACCCTTGATGATCGTTCAGCGCGCTGCAGGCTTCTGTGCCTGCAGAAGCTGGTGGGATAGTAGACCTGATTCTTGGCCATGATGATGGTCTTGGGTCTCTTCTGTGGCCGCATTATTCCTTCCTTGTCTGTGCGGATGATGAGCGTGTGTGAACCCTCTTTTAGGTCATACTTCACAGTGTGCCGCTCATACAGTGCATCAAGCCATCCACACGCGCTTACAGTCTGGCACATAATACACATGCGCGAGGGCACACTCATGGGGATCTTCCCAGCCATCGAGGTCAGAGAGTTGGTCATGTATCCTGGCAGGGCCGAAGAATGCCCAATACAGAGAGGGCGAGGATCAATTCTCGCTGCGCCGCCGCCTCTGCGCCGCCCTCTTGATCTTCGTGACCTTATGCGGGCTGTGAAGTCATCACAGACAGATAACTCGAATCGTCCGAGACGCAAGACATGCCCGAAGCAGGAGGCTAAGTAGCCAGCTCTCGGAAGCTTTTCTGTGTTTCCCCGTGAACCTCTCACTCTTGATCCAGCCACTTGCCAAGGTTCAAGATACTCGGCAATAACAGTGCTTGTTGTCACCCGTTCTTATTACTGGAATCAGCCAACAACGCACAGATGGCGTATTAAGTAGCGACAATAAGCCCTCGTTGCGACATTAACGGCGTTTGTTCTTTACTTAGCGCACATAACATTGACAATTACGTGGGTATACACTGGGTCACGACAAGATGCCGCAATCCTGGAACATTCTAGCTGTATGCGTATCTTTGAAAGGCTCAGCAACCAGGATTGACCGTTATCTACCAGTACTTTTCGATAGCACGCCTTAGTGACACGCAAGAGACGGCCATGTCTACTCTCGTATGATACTTGGTTCGAGCTCGTCTTTCAATTGTGGTGTTCCAAGTTGGAGATCAAGGTATGAATACTAGATCAAACGGCCCCCAACAGGAGACTTGTGTGATGTATTCGGTGGACCCGGTGTGATACGATGCCCCCTTTGCATCGCCACTCAGGCATATTCACCGTAAGGCCGATGTACGTTCTTTCGGGCGACATTCGTGAGTAAGCTGCACTCGACAGAGGCGGCAGAGGGATGGCCGGGGTAAATGAACGGCAGCAGAGCTGCAGCGGCATTCATGGGAGGTCAGCCGGCGTCTGACAGCTACATTAATCTCTCCTGCAGGCCAACGGCGAGATATAATACCCGGGCTGCAGCGATAGCCAGAGGAAGGTTGCCACGTTGTGCCTTTTCTATGTCTGGCCCAGGCTGGCATGGCCCTGGAATTGCTTTTGAGCTGTCCACAACTACTGTTGATGGAGGACGCCCCTGAACAGGCCAATGGATTTGCACAAGATGGAGCTCTGCTCGATTCATGTGAACCGGCAGCCATGCACGAAAACCATGCAAATCCTCCTATCCCTTTCTGTTGCTACCACAGACGTTGTGCATGACGGTGCGAGCCTGGACCTGTCAACTTCCTCTCAGATCAAGTCCTAGGTTCTCTTGTAGGGCCGTCTCGCCGCTAGGAGACCCTCGGACTGAGAGCTGTTGACGCTAATGCATGAAAACATTGGAGAAGACTGCGACTTGAAGTCGCGTCAAGGGGTGCAACTCGGAGGCTAAACCCCGCATGGAGACTATCATTGTCTCAAGTTCCTCTGATCAAGCGAGCGAGGTGTACTGAGGGTGTCGCCTTTCCTGTTCAAACACAGAGGGATCGAACAGGTCAAACGAGGAAGCTATGATAATACTACGAAGTCTGATAATGTGAATCGTCGCGGAAGCAAACGAACCGAGATTGGACGACAAGGTAGCAGCAGAATGAGCACAGGCGTTAAGGATGGTAAGAGGACCTGGGAGACGGAATGTGGACCACTCTTGGGTTGGATCTCACCCCCCAGTGGCGACAATACTCTACAAGCTTGTGAGTGTTCTCCCGATCATGGCTTAAATTTGGGAGCATCAGATGTAACGCTCCTTGTACGAGCGAGATATCTCCGAACTTGGACTGGCGAGCCGATGACCCTGAGCTCATGCTTCGCCGCAGAGACTACACGACAGATACGCGTTGTAGGAATGACACCAACTGTACAGAGTAGTGTGGATGAGAAGAGTTGAGTCAATGGTAGAATCCAAACTGCAGCCACAATTGCCATGGTTCGGTTGAGCCCTCCCCGATTCGAGCCCACCAGGTCCGTGAGGCCTCAACGCATGGAGAAGGAGAACAGCAGCGAACCATAGGCCTGTCTTTTACCGAAATCGACAGCCGTCAAAATTGCAAGCGGTCAGGATTCCCTTGTTTTCTGACACTTGTTCGCCGTCGGGACGAACCATGAGGCCCCACAGCGGCCGCAGATCGAGACACCCCCTTCTGTACGCTCGACTAGGACAAATCCCAGAGAGCGATGCGGCCGAGGCCAGGCCCGCAGCGGGAAATTCACAGGGCTCCCTGGCAATAACATGGCCGTTTCTGAGACCCGGTAGTCTCAATACCATTTGAGCAAAGTCGCGTTACAGAAGAAGCGAGGGAGACTGACAGTACAGGCGCCACAGAGTTGATATAAACCAAATGGATGAAGGTTGAGCGGAGGCATGGAAACAGAAAGATTGGGTGATTCAAAGCAAATAAGACTTATTGTTTCCTGATAGAGGCTTAGCTCTGGTGAAGGAAGGGATGAGAAAATTGTCTTGTCAGGTGTGTCAGGCATTGGGACGACAAAAAGACAGACGGGAAGGCAATCGAAGACTCACCAAGAAAAACACGCACCTACTCTCATACACACACGCACGCACACATGCACCCGCACATACACACGCCCCTGCGGGCTGTCAACGTTTGTTTGTCTCCTCGTTAGCCCTGCTCCCCTTGCCCTGCACTGCAGCTCGAACGGTATTGTGTAGTGCTGTATACACAACTACTGCACTGGCATACTGTAGTGTGGGGATTCCCGGCCACTCCCTCCTCCCATCTGTCGATGTTGCTTTTGCCATCGTTGCTGATATTGCTAGGGGGGTGTGTGTCGTCTCCCGAGCCTCGATCAACGTGGCAATCGGCCACCGGATTCTCTCCGGGCTGTTGTTAGGAATCGAGAATGGACGTATCTGTGCAGAATCCTCCTCTCTCCGGATCAGCATAACGGATATCTATTGACGTTGATCGGGTTGTCAACAGCATGTCCTTGGGGAGCGAGGCCCGGTGTGAAGTTTTGAAGAGCAGCCAAACAATATATGCAAATACAGGAGGGCAGAAGATAACGGCTGTTTGGCGGCTCCAATGTCAACAGACTCGCTGCAGGGTCTTCAAGAGACACTCATGCGCCCTTCGAGGTTGCTACGGCGCCACTCCAGGCCCCAGGAACAAAATAGTTCAAGGTTGTGCCCCTCGGATAGTCGGGGTATGTCGCGTGGCAGCGGCACGAGGGAAAAGATGGAGTGGCAGGCGGAGGAGGGGGGGCGTGTCAGGACCTTTTTAGGGTGGATGGTGATGCGGTGGGAGGGACGGCCATATGGGGCATCAAGTACGGATACCCAATCGACATAACCTGGCAAGCCCTCTTTTATCCCGCAGGAACAACAATAGAAGCACAAGCAGAAGCAGGATCAAAGGCAGCAGTAGCATCAGCAGCAGCAAAGGAGCAGGAGTTGGAGCACCGCGATGGTGGCCTTCTAGTTGGCCCGAAGCATTACAAGGGCTGGAGGAGGAACGCGATTGCTTGTTGGCTGCGTAGGAGTCCCACATGTGGATGTGGGATGGTATATACAGAACGACGATCGAAAAGCCCGAGGGGTTCCTGGTTCGAACGAGTATAAGTTGGCTACGACATCCCAGGATTCGACGCCAGATACTCCATCTCCATCTCTTCATAGATCAAGCCCACGTCTAAAAACACCACCGCCTCAACGACAAAAGGCGAGCAACATAGTCAAGTAAACAACTTGAGATACACACGGTACGACACGGATACTTTCTCGCTTGAGCCGACTCTTCATACGATAGTCGAGAACAGACCAGCCAGCAACATCAGCCATCCGTCACAAAGAGGATCTGAGGCATCTTTACTTTGAAAGACGCTAATACACATTCGCGGCGACATCACCGAGCATCTGCAAACGTCTTGTTCTACTTTGACGCTGTGGAGACTATTGGTTACTTAGAAGACCAGTGCGCTACGTGAAGAACAGCTCTCCTTGACCTATAGGAGGCCCTTAACAGTCTTCAATTACACGTCAACCCAGTCCAAGTGCGGTGGCTTCCTATCTCGAGTAAGTCAAGAGTATCCAGCTTCACGTTGTCCAGGGTTGTGTTTGAGGATCGTCAATCTTACATCTTGCCCCTTCCACCCGTCTCGTCGCCCATGCGAAGACAGTGCTGTATGCTGGGACTGAACCTGGCGGCGCCGGGAACATGGGACACGGAAGGGCGAGACGGTCTAAGGTGGAGGGGGATTGGGATGCAGAATGGTGAGGGAACGACTGGTGAAAGAAGAAACCCAAAGACAGAAAGAGACCAAAGAGAAGCAAAGACAACGAAGAGGCGTCGGTGGCTAACCTACTGCTTCCAGGACTTGTTTCGATCGAGAGAAACTTGACTTTTCCAACGTCGTCTGCGTTCCTTCGGTTCGGTAATCGTTCTGACTCGTCTCGGTACGATTCGATTGGACTCGGGGCTTGACTCGACCGGGATCGACTGACGGTTCGTCTCCTGGAACTCGGCTATCTGCCTTCGATCAGTTGTCTACTTCCTCCTCTTCTTTCGGACCAGTCGCGAGATTTCTGGCTCCCCCAACCCCCCAAGAGTCGCCACCGGCCCTCCCCGTCGACACACAGCCAGTCAGCAACAATGTGCTACTTTGAACAAACCCGCTGGGCATGCGGCTACTGGCGCTGGGGCCATTTCCGACAGCAGTGCAACAAGGAGTACCGGATGGGCGAGACGTGCGGATTGAAGCTCGTCTACGAGACCAGGACGGAGCCCGACGTGTGTAAGCTTTGCCACGACACGGAGAAGAAGCAGCGCCGGTACGACAAGATGTATCGCGACGTCCAGCGCTGGCAGCGCGAGGGCAACCGAAATGCGACCATCGAGCGAACGTGCGGCGAGATGCATGATGTGATGAACCAGATCTACCGGATGAGAGAGGAGCACGATTACAGGCTACAATCGTTGGGTCAGGTATGTACGAAGCGTGACAATCCCTTCATGTCCGGTCCCCTTCTCAATAAAGAGGATGCTCCCGAGCGAGAGGCAAAAGGGGGGAGCAGCAATCTGAGCAATAAGAAAAAGAGAGACCAAAACAGAAAAAAGAGGGACGGGAAGGGCAAAAAGGGGTGGGGAGGGGGGTGTTCTCTGTGCGCGCGTGTGTGTGCGCGGTGTTTAATGGTGGTGTTGCATGCATATAATGGCGTGTGCGTCTGTGGGCGTTGGGCGTGCGTGTGGGCAGAGGTTGCTCAAAGAAGAAGAAGAAGCTCAGTAGCTAACTATGGGTTGCAGTAAAGTGACGAGATCCAAAAAGAGGACGAGAGACAGTCTTGATACTCAAAGACGATGAAACAACGAGTTGCTCAGGGGGAGGAGGGGAGGACAGTCGTGGCTAGAGCAGCGGCTCACGGGACGGAACCGACATTTTACCCAAGTCCGTCCCGCAGCGAATGTGTTGCAAAGAATCATGCTGATGATAATGACAAAAGACGATGATGACTTTTATTCTGCAATGGTGGTGGGGACTCGAGAAAAGGGAGGTTGTGGTTGGGAAACAAGTGAGAGCGAAGAACAAGAGGGCAAGCAGAGGAAGACGACGGACGAAATGAAGAAATGGTGATGGAAACAGTGATGCGGTGGTGGTTGTGAACAAGGTCTTTCTTGCATGGACTATTATTTTCTCCTTGGGTTTTTTTTTCTTCACCTTCTACTTCACTCTGGCGAACCGGACTATTATCATGTCTCTCTCAACCTATTGACGATTCAGTTGGCGGGTCTATTTTTTGTCGTGACTATTGCGAAGGAATAGTCTTAGGGGAGGCAGCCAGCGGAGCAAAGAATGCCCAGAGGAAGATCCAGGGCAGGGCAGGGTTTATGACGGTTGAGAGGATGAAGAGCAACTGTGCGAAGGGAAACAGAACAAGCCCAGAGGAACTACAGAGCCAAGTCTGTGTTTGCTCTCCAAGGACGTTACTTTGTGGACAAAGGGGGGGGGGAGAATAGGTCAACTCGAGTGTGTTTCTGTAATACTGTGCACTTTGATGACTCTCTGTTTGTTTGTTTGCTTGCTTGTTTGCGTCCTTGCGACGAGATCTGAACAGCAAGCCAGAAGTCGCTCTTCCCTAGCCCTACCCGGTAAACGCACTGCTGGGCCCAGAAGGACCCCATCGTGGAAAATGCAGATGATGGAGGGTGGCAGTGCCGTGGGTGTGCATGGACAGGCGGAGCTGGTGGGTGTGGGCCACAGGAGCAGCAGAAGAGCAGGAATTCTTCCTCTCTCTGATGACGATCAGGGCCGCCTCTACAACGACACGCCAGCGATATGACGAGGACTGGCTGGCGGGCCCTCCGACCGGGGAACATAGCTGTCGTAGCGGGGTGAGAGAAGATCGACACCCAAGGACTGATCTGTAGAGCTTCAAGTGTATCGAGGCAAGAGACCAGGAGCCAGCAGCAGAAGAAGAGAACGACGACGATGAGTAAAGCAAATGCGGTTGAGATAGGAGCAGTTGGTTAACATCCGCATGTCTCAGTCGCATCGAACAGGGCGACGGAAAGCGCGAAAATTACATCCACGCCCGTGAGCATAGTTGCGAGAACCCGCTGGACCTGGGTTGTGTGGGTTTTCCCTCACCTGGGCGCCGAGTGCAGCACCTTGGGGCTCATAAGCCTGAGAATTACCAGGCCGTCCATTATAGCAACGTACCTAATTCGACGGTGGCAGATCCCCATGCGTATCGGGGCCGGCGTTTGATGCCCCAAGCCCTTATTTGACGAATGAGGGGGGAGAGACGGGTGGTGATGCAGGTGCAGAAGCACAAGGCCAGCAGCGCTAGGTCTGCAGGTCTCCAAGTGTCTCAACAGTCAATCTTCTGTGTTTCGGCGTCCTTTGGTGTCGATTCGCGAGTGCCGGTGCAGAACACCGGTGTTTTCGGAGGGCAGAGGAACTAACGTCGAGATGTTGATCGAGGGCAACCGGGGAGTAGCGGCGGAGACGGAAGTACAAGATAGTTTAAAGCCTACCGATGAGCAGAAGACGGGATCGGAGCGGGGATCGATTCGGTGCTGAGGTCGGCCATCGTGGAGTCGGAGACAATAACAAAACGATATGCAATCTCGCACATGAGCTTTTGAAGGTCCTATGTCCAAGAACAGCAATGTCAATTGCAGCAAGGCAAATGTCCAGAGCTGACTACAAGAGGAACAGCTAGGGACAGCTGCATCATTTCGCAGTGGCATCTACCACACGTCGGTATTAGGGCAACCCCCCTAGCCGTGGCCCTCATAACCTTGAGCAGTCATTACTCCGCCCTGGAGACAAAAGGGGGCGTGGGGAGTTGCGGTATAGCCCAGCTTTCATGCAGCACCGAGTAACCACATGTTGCGTAGCGTATGTGCCGAATAGCGCCCACTCGAACAAGCACAACGCACTCAAAACCGCGGCGGCCGGGGGCTCTGAAGCGTGAGGGCGAGAGTAAGGTGGGGAACTGGACCGCCGTTCAGGGCACAGGCTTTAGGCAATCCCAGGCAAAAGCACTTCGTTGCGATAGCAGCCTGCAGGAGTCGACAGGGTTACGCCCCTCATCGAAATGTTCGAGAAGAAGAGGCTGGGGGGAGATGGAGCAACTGCATGCGTCCGAGTGGCACTGCAGAACTCGTTTTCTCGTCGGACTGCGATACCATTCTTGTTCACTCGAGAGGGAGAATCAGACGAGTCTCGAGTCCATTTACCCAGTGTGAGTTCGACCGGCCAAGATCCAGAATAGTCCAGCCTTCTTTTGCACATTCATGTACGGGTCGGGTCCCCTGCTCATCCATCTTGGAAGTGTGCATCTAGTGCCCGTACTGTTCCTTGCTTGTTGACTTGTCCGACCCGTACAACGTCGCATTACGAACCTCTCTTCGACAGCGGCGGCCCCTGCTTCAAGCAAGTCCGGGCCCCGTCTCGAGAAAAAGGGCCCAGCCTCCCGTCGATGAGGGTCGGGGCGGGTTTCCCGTCCCCTTCCCAGCAGAGACAACCAGACTATCGAAATGGGCATGGCCCAATTCCCGACAATATGGCTCCCTCTACCCGAGGGTACGGGTGAGGCCCATGGCTACCCGCCCAAATAGAGCCATACAAGCCATTCATCGATCCCAAAAAGGCGGTCCTAAGAGCGGCTTGCGCTGGTAGCCCGCCCCAATTCACCCCGTCCCCCGTCCCGTGGCCCCATGGTACCCGTGGTGG
>JADBHU010000502.1:0-29589 GCA_017140155.1 Fusarium devonianum | reverse complement strand
CCTTGCCCCCTGCAAATCGCCTGCAGCAAGAACAAAACAGAGAGCGAAATTTGGCTGTCGCACCCCTGTAATTCCAGAGGAACCCTGCAAACAGCGCCCCCGTAAGTCCCGTAACTTGCTGTCTGCTTGGCGCCAGGCGCCGTCTCCACGCTCCACGCATCCACGGGCTTGCTCCATGCTCCATGCTCCAGGCTCCATGCTTCACGGGCCCCGTCCCCCCGGTCCCCGAGGTTCAGAGCGAGGGTCACAGGCAATGTCGTCGGCCGGAGCGGGACAAACCTGAACCAAGCAGGCCAAGGTAATTTTTTTTCGTTCTGGTCCAACTCGAACTGCGCCTTTTTTACTTGAACATCTTCCTCCCCATCCCTCTTCCTCCCTTCCCTCTTATACTTCCTCCTCTCCCGGCACCTCACCTCCGCCACTTGAACTCTTTCGTCCCTTCGCACTCCTCTGCACAGTCTCATCCTCGCACAATGGCCTCTGTCGCCCGTCTCAGCAACGCTGCCCTGCGGGCTTCGCTCCGCTCCTCCGCCGTCAATGGCTCCGCCTTCAACGCGGTGCGATGCTACTCGGCTAAGACTCAGGTATGATAACCTCGGATATACCAATGCCGCGACGTCAAGCATTGGCTTCTGTCACCCACAACACAACATTGATTGACCATCATCGTCGCAGACCCTGAAGGAGCGATTCGCCGAGCTGCTGCCCGAGAAGATTGAGCAGGTCAAGGCCCTCCGAAAGTTAGTCGCATTCCCTACCCTCGGCTCGTTGCTCGTTGCTCGCCACAGCTCAGTCACAACTGGAACCTGCAGCGGCATGGGCATGTCGAGCCATCAAGTGACACTGTGAAGCATTGGAGCTGACACCCATCGACAGGGAGCATGGCTCCAAGGTCGTCGACAAGGTCACCCTCGACCAGGTCTACGGCGGTGCCCGTGGCATCAAGGCTCTTGTCTGGGAGGGTTCCGTCCTCGACTCCGAGGAGGGTATCCGATTCCGTGGCAAGACCATCCCCGAGTGCCAGGAGCTTCTCCCCAAGGCTCCCGGTGGCAAGGAGCCTCTTCCCGAGGGTGAGTAGAGTCGCGCCGCAGCAATGCGCACCTGGCAGTGCCATCAGAGCTGTACTAATCTCAACTCGCGCAGGTCTCTTCTGGCTTCTCCTGACCGGCGAGGTCCCCAGCGAGCAGCAGGTCCGCGACCTCTCTGCTGAGTGGGCTGCCCGCTCCGACCTCCCCAAGTTCGTCGAGGAGCTCATCGACCACTGCCCGACCGACCTCCACCCCATGGCCCAGTTCTCTCTGGCCGTCACTGCTCTCGAGCACACCTCCAGCTTCGCCAAGGCCTACGCCAAGGGTATCAACAAGAAGGAGTACTGGGGCTACACCTTTGAGGACTCGATGGACCTCATTGCCAAGCTCCCCAACATTGCTTCGCGCATCTACCAGAACGTCTTCAAGGGCGGCAAGGTTGCTCCCATCCAGAAGGACAAGGACTACTCCTTCAACTTTGCCAACCAGCTCGGATTCGGCGACAACGCCGACTTTGTCGAGCTCATGCGTCTCTACCTGACCATCCACACCGACCACGAGGGTGGCAACGTCTCTGCCCACACCACCCACCTCGTCGGCAGCGCCCTGAGCTCCCCCTTCCTCTCCCTTGCCGCCGGTCTCAACGGTCTGGCCGGTCCTCTGCACGGCCTGGCCAACCAGGAGGTGCTCAACTGGCTCACCGAGATGAAGAAGTCTGTTGGCGATGACCTTAGCGACAAGGCCATCACCGACTACCTCTGGTCCACCCTCAACGCTGGACGTGTCGTCCCCGGTTACGGCCACGCCGTCCTCCGCAAGACTGACCCCCGCTACATGGCTCAGCGCACCTTCGCCCAAGGTATGTACAAACTTGTTATTCGAGGCGCAGAGTGAGGAGTAGAATTGCGCTAACAACCGCTACAGCTAAGATGCCCGAGGACCCCATGTTCAAGCTTGTCAGCCAGGTCTACAAGATCGCCCCCGGCGTTCTTACCGAGCACGGCAAGACCAAGAACCCTTACCCCAACGTCGACGCCCACTCCGGTGTCCTCCTCCAGTACTACGGTCTTACCGAGGCCAGCTACTACACCGTCCTCTTTGGTGTCTCGCGCGCCATCGGTGTCCTCCCTCAGCTTATCATCGACCGCGCTTTCGGTGCCCCCATTGAGCGACCCAAGTCTTTCTCCACCGACAAGTGGGTCGAGATCTGCAAGAAGCTGTAAGGGAATCAAAACAGGAAGAGAAAGGGACGATGACGGGATGTTGTGGAATACGAAGATGATAGCCAGGAGATTGGCAGAATGGATGGCCGACTCGGTGGCACTTGTACAATACAACGGGACTGTTTTCGTTTGGTAATGATGAGCCGGTCGTCGCAGGCGCGACGATTGAAATGAAATGATTTACAGCTATACAGCTAGCACTCTACGCATCTGTCTACATGCTCAATTGGCCATTGTGAAGTAATCAACTCCCGTCTGCAGCCACTGATTGAGAGGCAGACAGTCTGGCGCTGATCTCTAGAGTAACAAACGTGACAGCATCGCGTTTGTTACTCTAGACTTCCCAGGCGTTGACCCCAAAGTTTTCAGAACCCCCTTGGCGGCAGCGCCAGACAAGTACCGAATATCCCTTACGCCGGAAAAGCTCAGCTAGCGCACAGACCCTGTCTGTCACGAACCTTCCCCTCCAAAATTCAATTCGGGAGGAAAAATCCTTGCGACGCCTTCCATGCCTGGGCTCGGTGAGAGATTGCACCGATCAGAAATGGCCGTTCAGGGGGCGGAGCTCAACACTTACAGGTTGGGTTGAGGGAGGACCCGTTGGAGGGGCGTTGAGATGGCCTCTGATTTGCTGTCAAGTGGCGCCACAGAGGGTCCCAGCAAAGCTGTCTGTTGTGTTGGATCTAAGGTTTCGGGGGGTAGCTGAGGTGCGTTGGTCCCTGTCGTTTCGCAGGTTGAGAAAGAGTTAATGTTGGAGGGTTATTATTGTTCGAGTAGCTTATGTTGCGAGTGTGCGCATACCTACTAGTAGGTAAGCTAATAGTAATTGGGGTTTTAGTGATGTCAATACCTATGGCCATGTAGCTAGTACAGTAGTACTTGGCCAACAGCTCAGCTCAGCAACAGCTTGTCACTCACCACATGAAAAGCAGGCATAGAGCCAGCCACCATAGCCTACAGCAAGTCTGGAACAGCTTCGGTGGAAGCAGAGAGCATAGACCTCCACTATCACAAGCATATCTGCATGTTAAAATCACCTTGCATCGCCGTCACATCTGTCGGTACAGCTTGGGACCCCATGGCTGGCACCCGTGGCATGATTGGAGATCTCACTCCCACCCCCGGATTTCACATGGGCTTAAGAGATGCGGGATCTTATCTCACCCGAATGTCGGCTCATCGTTGTCCCAAGTTGGCAAACAGATATGTACATGGTACTTGCCAGAAGCATGAGAATATTGGCTTCAATTAGGCGTCGTTGTTCAGCTAAAGAGTTGCACATTCCTCATTCTCCTCCCCCTTGAGCTGACTCCCTACCTTCATCAAAAGTACTAGTAACTAGTTTTACACGCAGCAAAGGTAAGAGAAAGAGTACCAAGCCAAACTTCATCTCCCAACCCCTGCGCAAAAGAAAGATAAGGCAAGGACAATAGCACAATTGAGCAACACGTGCAACCATCCCGAAAACATCCTCGGCCTGCCCTCCGCAAATCTCGCGCCTATCCCCTCCGTACTCGGGAGTCTGTCCCGGGGGCCCTCTAGGTAGGTAGCTCAGCGCTTTTTCACTGGACCCTGCCAGTGTCAACAACTAAACTCGTCTGACTCAGCAGATTATCCCCTCCCGAGTCGATTCCCTGTGCCTTGTTTGGCCGGCTGCTTCCCCCACGCTTTTCCACGCACGCCTCTAGCTCCCTCTCTTCCCCTTCTCTCATCGCTCTCCTCCTCTTCTCTTCTTCACTCCCCTTTCACACATCAACCCTCGTTGCGAAGAAGCTCCCTATTCCCTTGGTCAGGGCCCCTTATTCTACGACAATCCCAACGCCATGGCTGCCACTATCCGTACCGATCTCCCCGGCCCCATTGGGGACAAGCACCTGGAGAAGAAGCCCATCAAGTTCTCCAACCTGCTGCTGGGCGCCGGCCTCAACATGTTCGAGGTGACCACCCTGGGTCAGCCTCTCGAGGTCGTCAAGACCACCATGGCTGCCAACCGAGGTGACGGCATGGGCAAGGCTTTGGGACGCGTCTGGGCCCGAGGTGGTCCTCTGGGCTGT
This sequence comes from Fusarium devonianum, assembly GCA_017140155.1. NCBI lineage: Eukaryota > Fungi > Ascomycota > Sordariomycetes > Hypocreales > Nectriaceae > Fusarium > Fusarium devonianum. The sequence goes on along the minus strand of JADBHU010000502.1, from coordinate 25,284 downwards.
GAGTACTCCCTTCCCGTGCCAATCCTGCCCGTCCTGTGCTGACGCGCAACCCTACAGTCTACCAGGGCCTCATCCCCTGGGCCTGGATCGAAGCCTCCACCAAGGGCGCCGTCCTCCTCTTCGTCGCGTCCGAGGCCGAGTACTACGCCCGTGTCGCTGGTGCCTCCGAGTTCGGCGGTGGCATCCTTGGTGGTATCACCGGTGGTGTCGCCCAGGCCTATGCCACCATGGGTTTCTGCACCTGCATGAAGACGGTCGAGATCACCAAGCACAAGATCGCTTCCACCGGCGTCAAGCCTCCCACCACCTTCCAGACCTTTGGCGAGATCTACCGCAAGGAGGGTATCCGCGGTATCAACAAGGGTGTCAATGCTGTCGCCATTCGACAGATGACCAACTGGGGCAGCCGATTCGGTCTCAGCCGTCTCGCTGAGGGCTGGATCCGCTCCGCTACCGGCAAGCGAGAGGGCGAGAAGCTCGCTGCTGGCGAGAAGATCCTCGCCAGTGCTCTCGGTGGTGGTCTCAGCGCTTGGAACCAGCCCATCGAGGTCATCCGCGTCGAGATGCAGAGCAAGAAGGAGGACCCCAACCGTCCCAAGAAGATGACGGTCGGCAACACCTTCAGATACATCTACGATTCCAACGGTATCCGCGGCTTGTACCGCGGTATCACTCCCCGTATTTCTCTGGGTATCTGGCAGACGGTCTGCATGGTTGCATTTGGTGATATGTGAGTTATGCCCCCTTTTCAGGCACTCTTGGCTGTGACAGATTACTGACCCGACTTCAAACTGCAGGGCAAAGGCTTATGTCGAGAAGGTGACCGGCGAGTCGGTTACTGCTAAGCATTAGAAGGCGTTAATGGGAGCATCGATGATATCGCTCACGGGAAATATGTTTGATTGTCTATTCTAGCTCTTGTTTCTTTTGGATCCTGGTTTCTCTCGCGGATAATGCGCGCCTCTATGCGCAGCCTGCGACGGGAGACGTTCGCACTCTGTAGGCTTGTCTTTCCATGATCTACCAGCTGTAGGCAAGCTTCATCAGCCCTGTGGGCTTCGTCGAAATATATGAAAATAGTGCGCATCTCATTCACGCTGCGAATTCAATGCCAGTGATTAAGAGCTGGGAAGCTCTCAAAAGTGGCTACCCTAGGGGTGAGCCCTCACGGATATCAAGTGCAATCCGGTATTGCAGGCTTGGAGGTCATTGATTGAACTTCTAAAGTTTAGATCTCTGACTGCCTTCTCTATCCAACTAGCTTTATATATATATTCAGAGTTAGGTAACGATACGTTGCTATATGCTGCATGAGATTCGCACTATCAACTATAATTTCTTTGCAACTAAGTATATATAGCAACTGCAAGTAGACTAGCATATACAGCAACATTGTACGATGTTTATTTATTCATGGACGTTGTTTGCTATCATAATGTCATCCACTCTTAACATGGTGTACTCTAAATGCTAAGCAACTCGTCCGGCAAATCCTCATACATGAACCCCCAATCTTCCTCAACGTTTAGCAACGCCCCAGACTCAACAAGCTCCTCCCTTTCTCCAATCTCCAGCTGCTCCAAATCCAAGTCGCGGCTCAGATTCTCAGCGTGGACGTCCTGGAGGCGCTCATCCGGTGGTTCCGGCATCTTAACCCGCCGCACGGAGCGGCGCCTTCCGCCGAGGCTAGCGGCCTGGCTGTCCCGCTGATGGCGCTCAAAGTCGGCGAGGAGCGGCAGGGAAGGGTCCCCGTTCAGGTGGGCCTCGCGCCGGAAGAGTTTCGTTAAGGCGTACTGCGGACCTTGCACTGCGCCAATGACGGGGTTGTATGTGAGGGTCAGCTGCTGGGTGTCGAGGTATGTGCGGCGTGTGTAGGTGCTTATCTCGGCCTCCGAGAGATCGGAGTCGGTCAAGACGTCGTCGTCGTCTTGGTCGGCGCCGGGTGGGTCCGGTTCGGGGTGGGGTATCAGCGGCTTCGGCCGGCGGATCCGGCGAGTGGTCCCAGGAAGGGTCATGAAGTGTGATTCAGGCATATCCCGTTCGTCGACCGACAGAACAAACACACGGCCCGTGGCGTCTCCGATGGCAAGCTTCGAATTGTCAGGCGAGAAGCCACCGAAAGCGATGGGTCCCGGCGCCGTGAGGAGGTCGCGCACGAAAGGCTTCTTGCGCCTGCGTACGTTCCAGACCTTGACGACACCGTCGCTGGAGCCTGTGTAGAAGCGATCGGGCGAGGAACCCCAGGCAGTGAACTTGACACCTGTATCCTCTTTCTCGCGGTCTCCGTGGTACTCCTCAATGGGCTTCCCATGCCGGAGAGTGTGTATAGGTTTGTCGCCCTGTGCCGTATCCCACACATACACCTTGCCATCTGTGCACGCCGCCGTGACATAGGCGTGCCGAACCGAGTTTGGTGTAATGGTGAGTTCGTTGATGTCCGAAGCATAGCAATCCAAGGCCTGAAACTGGGTGTATCCGCCGTCCACGCGCTCCCTGTCTCGCTGGAAGACGTGAACCTGTGTTTTGATATTGTGGCCCACGATGTTTAGGCCTGTAGGCGTAGTAGCAATGATGAAATGGTGCAAGTTGGGGTGCCAGGCGACTTCAAACACGTTGGCTGTCGAAGCTGTCAGTACAGGGATCCTGCGTCCCTGTTCTGCGTCCCACAACGTGATCTCTCCAGAGTTCCTCTTCTCCTCTGGAATATCGTGATCGTCACCGCTTAAGCTGCGGGGAGAATATCCAACCAAGAGCAAGTGCTGTGTTCCTTGTGCTCGTCCCCATTGCATGGTCGCCGGGTAGTAGGCCCATTTGTCTGAGCCGTCGGCATCGTTTCGCGAGCATGAAAACGTCTGGTATGAGCTTTCGGGCACGTTCCCCTTGTTGACGGTATATATCCTTACTGCATCCGTAGGCGAATCGGCAGCCGTGGCTACGCGGCCAGATCCATCCTTGGCAGCCGCGACAAAGTTCACGTTGCCTGTGTGCTGCCAGGTCGTGATAGCGTTCATCGAGTCTCCGTTTGCGTCGACCTTCCACACCTTGACAGTCTTATCAAAGCCCGAAGTGTAAGCCAGATCGTTCAGGACATCGTAGTCTGATGATACGACCGAGGAGTAAAGCCATGGATCCTGACTTTGGCGCATGGCCTCTGTCGAGTTCTCTCCTTTCTCCACGCGCGGCCGAGGTATTCGATGGTCGGGAAAGGCGCGCAGAGTGCCCTTGCTAGTCGAGCAAAGAAGCAGGTTGCCCGGTTTGTTGTATTGTTGGTTATGAGTGTCGGAGTGCGCGGTCGTTCCGCAGAGGAAGCTGTCGTTCGAGACCCACGCGCCGGTGGTGATATCGCCAGCGCAGTTGGTGAACTCGGACACCACTCGCAGCTCGTCTTCGCGCAAGGTTTTGAATTCGTTTCGAAAGTTGACATGTCTTCTCGTCCTATGGAAGCCTTGGTTGCCCTCTACTTCGCGGGCTAATAGCAGAGAAGAAGCCTGGCCTATTCGCTTGGCTTGCCTCTGTTGATGCTCGATCCCTTCACTTAGTGATAGAACCCTAAGGTTTGAGGAAGATGCAGCCTGACCAGCCAGCAAGTCCGAGCAAAAGTTCCGCACGTCCTCTGCCGATCTACCTTTAATATGGCCCCGAACCAGTGTGGGAACATTGTAGGTCTGGCACCGTTGCGCGAGAGCCTCGTAAGTGGCCGGCACTGATTCAGGTTCATAAGCTGAGAGGCATTGAGCAATCTGTGCGACCTCATCGGCAGTGAAGTCCACGTGATAGACGGTGGGCTGTGACGCGACACCGCTGCTGACTCTCACGGGCTTCCGTGTACCATCCTCTATTGCCTGTCGATCCGCAGCCGTTCGATAAGGGCGTTGCTCGAGCTGAAAGAAACGATTGTCGGGTTTAGGCTCGCGGCGCTGTCGGGGCTTGTAGGGATGTCGCTCGGGGTCGTGGTGTAGGATTGGGGCTTGTACAGGGAAGGGTTTCGTGGGCGGCGCGAGCGGTGCAATAGAGGGCTTCGGCTTTTCTATCTTTACGATGGTCGGTGGTGTTGAAGACGCAGGCTGGACGTGGTGATGCTTGAGAATGTCAGCTACCCTCCGTCGCCATGAGCCTCACAGTGACTTACCTGCAGCTTCGCAAGCTTCTTAACCTCGTCGCGTGTGCGCGCAGCAAGCAAAGCCTCATCCTCCGCTGTGAGGTAACCGTTCGTCTCGTCCCATCGCGTCCGGAAGAATCTGCTTCTAGCTATCACAGTCACAGTCTAAGGAGCTCTTTGTTAGCGATTTGGGCTATAGCCTGCTCGGTTGATAGCCTCTCTGTACCTGGATCGCGATGTCGTTGACGCGGTACACGTCGGCAGGGAGCTCTCTGACAGCCCTGCCCACGTAGGGAACGACCTGCTCGTGGAGACATTCTTTAACGCTCCTCCGATGCGTTGCGACCTCGTTGACGCGCCTGCGCTTCGCTAGAGGCTCCTCGCGCGGGATGGGGAGGGTGGCTAGGAGAGGTAGGGGCGCAGGCGGGTGCCCGCCATGGGGGTCGGCGAAAGGCCTTGTTATTGTAGAGGTTAGTCCAAAACTCATGAGGAAACGCGATCGGATTAAGACAATGAGGAGAAAGAGTTGCTATAGACAGTGCTTTACGCGTCTAAGAGGGAATAGCGGAGGCTGGGGAAGCTTTCACTTACCACATAGCCCCGTTCGGCGGAGTTGCGATGATCTAGGTCGCTAATAAAGGGTCTTAGCCGGGACTTGGTAGCTTACATAGCGGATTAATATTATTCCAGATACTAGTAATAACTTCTATTAGTATAGAGAGCTTATAAGTTTATAAAGATATTAAAATAAAAAGCTTATAGAAAGAAGCTATTTATTAATTGTTAGTAGTATTTTAGATAAATCTTCTAAATAAAAGCACTACGTTTATTATATTATCTTTGTTTTTTAGTATAATACCTACCTTAGAGAATAAACATTTCGTTGCGAGGATATGTGTTTGCAAGGCAGCCAGGCTTCCTTTACTAATGTGTTATACAGTTTAATCACAATGTAATCAAACTGGTTGATCTTTTAGTTTGTTAGTCAGACTGCCATACTATCCAGTTCATTACTATATCCTCAGGTAATTACTAGTAGCTATGATGAGATTGAACTATAACTGTTACGTATAGCTGGTCATGCAATTGCTAGCACTTTCTTTATATACACGGGAAACTAAATAGCTCTTGAAAGGTGTTGATTATTTACATATAGCAAAGTTATTTAGATACACACTCAGTCTTCCACGCCGCTCGGGCGCCGGAATACCAATTTGAAACCCATAATAGTCCTATATCTTACAGCTTGCCCTTGCTAATTGGCCCCTGGGCTGCAAGCTCTTCGTACATGCGATCAATATCTGCTCGGAAAGCCTTGGCTGCCTGAGGGCGCTTCAGCTTGAGTCTATACTACCGTTAGCCACAGCACTTTAGGTGATGTCTATTTGTCAGAAAACTTACGTAGGTGTAAACAGCCCGTTTTCAATAGTAAAAGGGTCAATATCAAGATGGACGTTGCGCACTTTCTCAAAGCTATTAAACTTGTGCTTGCGGCCAATGTCATCGAGCAGCTCGAGGAACTTTGCCTTCACCTTGGGGTTGTTAGCCGCAATCCGGAGCGCGGCAACCTCGCTCGGGGCAATCGTCTCCTGAAGAATCTTGCTGGCAAACGGCGCAAAGGTCGCAACGTCAATGCCAAAGATTCCCACCAAGGATGATTGGGTGCCGTCGCCATGGACGTAGGCCATGGTGACGAGGTTAGTGCTGCCCATGTAGACATTCTCGATGCGCTCGGGCGAGATGTATTCGCCCTGGGCGAGCTTCAGGACGTTCTTCTTGCGGTCGACAATCTTGAAGCGGCCCATTTTATCAACCTCTGCGATATCGCCGCTGTGGAACCATCCATCGGGATCAAGGGTCTTGCGAGTCTCCTCCTCATCTTTGTAGTATTCGCGGAAAATGACGGGGCCGCGCAGGAGAATTTCACCACGAGGGTTGGGCTTGTCGTCCACGGTATATTCAAACTCGGGGACTGACTCAAGGCAGACCTCAACACAGCACATTGGCCCTCCAATGTTTCCGACGGTGAAGTCGCCTCGCGCCTGGATCGTTCCAACAGCGTACGTTTCCGTCATGCCAAAACCTTGGGCAAAGTGGTTGGCGAAGGCGGCACGGAGGAACTCTTGGACATCCGGGTCGAGCTGGGCACTGCCACTGACCATACTGTGAGCCTTCTGAAGACCCACAGCGGCCTTGACCTTGGGGGTCCAAATTCTATCGTATAAAAGGTGAGTGTTGCTGGCTTTACCAGGCGCCGCCCGCATGTTGGCCTTCTTGGTGTTGATGACACGCCTCGACAGCGCGCCTTTGACGCCTTCGGCCTCGACGGTGGCGGTGCGAATAGCCGAGTTGAAGCGGTTGAAAAGTCGCGGCACAGAGATGAAGCCGGTGGGTTGGAGAATTTTCATGTCATCCACCAGACCCAAGATGTCACCTCTGAAGAAGCCAACGGCGGCGCCTTCTGCAAGCGCAATCTGATCAATGAGTCGGCCGTAGATGTGGGCGAGTGGTAGATAGGATAAGTGAACATCCTTTGGGCTAACGTTCTTGTTGACTCGGCCACCTGAGATGGCGGCTACAGCATTTCTGTGACTGATGAGCACCCCCTTAGGGTTACCAGTCGTACCTGAAGTGTAGTTGATGGTGCAGATGTCTTCGGGAGTTGGGGCTCGAGGCTCACGTCCAGACCTGGCGCCCATCTCCTCAATCTGAGTCATGGAATAAATTTGAATGCCATGCTGAGAAGCAATGTCGTTTAGGACTGAGGCCTTGGTGTGGGAAGCCAACTCACCCTGGTCAAGGGGGTCGAGAGACACGATGAGCTTCAGGCCAGGCAGACGAGATGACATCTTGAGGAGGACAGGAATGTGAGGAAGAGAACAGACGACGCAAGTGACTTCGGCATGGTTGACGATATACTCTGTCGCATCAGGGCCGAGGGTCTCGTAGAGGGAAACGGAGTAGAGAGATTGCGAGGCGAGGCCGAGATCTATCAAGATGCGATGTCAGCTTCTACTACTTACACGCAGGGTGGTGACAGGATCCGTGTCACAAGGTCATGAATGGGGATAATTTACCAGTTATCTGCCATTCGGCGCGGTTCTGGGACCACAGACCGACACCGTACTTATCGGCCGGGTGATTGATGAGCTTGTGAATCTCGACGATACCGGCGCCAAAGTTCTTCCTCCGGACATTGACATCGGCGTAGCTCAGCCAGTCGTACTTGTCCTCCCATGTCTGAAGAGCTGGGTTCCAGTGACGGGTTCCGAGACACCTGGCATTGGGCCACTTCCGGGCGCTCCTCTCAAAGATGTCATGTGTCGAATGGGTCTCGGGCTCTAGCGAAGAGACGAGAGGACCGTCGCGAACAGCCCAGTGTCGGTAGACGGCGGTGCGATTCGGTCGTTCTGATCCAGGAATTGGCAGGCCGTAGGGGGTGCCCGTAGGAGGGAGTGTAGTGACCTTTTGGTAGAGGGCGGCGTAATCGGTCTCTGTTTGAAGCGCCATGATGACGGTGCTTGGTTGGGGAGGAATCGGGATTGGACAAATGCGCTGGAGGATGCAGCTCGGCGAGGAAAGACAAGGCACGGAGACGTCTGGTAAGGTAGTCTCGGGGCGCGGGGGGAAGCTGTTTCGAACCTTGGTTCGTTACGTGGGCAGGTGTAGCTGAGGCCGCGGAAGAAACGACCACGATGGCGAGAGGACGTCAGAACACGTATAGCTCAAGGTACACAGATGCAAGGCGCCCAGCGAGAATCTTGCGTTGGCAGAAACAGCAACGTCGAGGGATGGAAGCAGCACGGAGAAGAGGCAAGGGGAAGAGAAACCGACGATGATGAAGAGATCGGACGGGATTGGCTTTTGAGCAACTTCTCCAGCGGCGCCACGGACTCGTCCAAGACGACGCCCCGGGCCTTGAGAAAGGAACCGAGGCGCTGCGGCGACGCAAACCCATGTGCCTCGGCAGCCCCAGATTTTTCTTGTGGGCGACGTGGGCAACAGTAGCGTCACTTTCGCCGCACGTTTGGGGGGAGAAGGGGGGGATACCCGCCCGAAGCATGGGGAAGTTGGCCCTACAATGACTGGTGGGTCTTGGTACAAGCGCAGTGTTTAATAACAGGGCTCTGGACGGGTTGCGACCCCGTTCAGTTGATGCGAGCCGAGGCCGTAATGCCATGGGCTTGAAGATCGCATATTGCAAAGCTCTGTGTGTGGTGCCGTCAATTCGAGATGAGCTGGCGAAGCTGTTGTTGATATGGGGATCAAGGAAGAAATGCGGGGTGGTTAGTCTTCCCCCGGAAAACCGATCTGAGCCTTTGACGCGACAGTTGCCATCATCATTTTCAGCTCGTCAGCACTTGCGCATCATCCATCACCTGATGGCTACGGCTCACATGCGTCTTTAGGAAGGGAGAAGAGCAAGAGGTTTTTTTTCTTCCCATTGTTACGCAGATGTAACCTGAAAATCATGTCCGAAAAGACCGATAAAAGGTAGCACAGCAGCACGTGCAGCGTGGTCAGCACTCTGTTTAGCCCGCACCAGACTCCTCCTAGTGGCCTCTCGGCTGCACCAAGCTCCCCAGAAGTGGAGTAGATCACTCCCATTCATACCAACCAGAAGCTGGGGGTTCCGTTTTTGAAGAGGCTGACCTCCCCCGGCCCGTCTGGGTTTGGTAGCATCCTGCGCTTCTTATGTCCCCTGTTCGGTTTCATGTGAATTTCTCTGGTGCGACAGGCACCACTTCATAATCAGAATCGCTGGGCACCTGACCTGTCGCTGGTTTCCTCGTGGCTCCTCTTGACATTCCGGGGCCTCAACTGGGCTGCTTGCTTGACCAGAGGCACCCTCCCCTCGGGCTTTTGGCGGAGAGTTGTTCCATCCTTACCTACCATCCTCTCCCCAGGTAGTATTTACCACTCTTAATATTCTGTTCTCCCAAATTCCTGCGTAGGTAGCCAATCGCTTCTCTCGCCTATCTTTACATACTGCTACCCACTTGCCCCATGTCCCAACCCAAAGACAAGATCTATTGGGACGCCTAACGAACTCCCTTTCGCAGGATAATCTACAGAAGCCTCTAGATTACCAGCTTTCCAACCATTGAATGTTGCCAAGGTTCAGGCGCTCAATTTGATTCTTCCAAACTCCGCACGGGCAAAGACCTACCACCCTTACTACTACTATCTTTCAGGCATCAGCTATCGCAGCAGAGGTGCGGTTGCTCGATCCTGGGTCGACCAACTAGTAGGTACTGCTGCCCGGGTCCTCAACAGTCCACAGAAAGCACAAGTGTGTTCTCATGCAAACGATTGATAACTGTACCTGAAGCACTCAAGGTCTGGGTCCGAGGCCATAGCACGCCAAGCAGCCCCTTGACGCAGATCATCATTGCAATTATGCCATTACAAAGCTTGTGCGGAAAACAAACGAGCAAGAGCCGACACTCCACGATACGGGCCATGGGCATGCTTTACGATAACTCCCGCTCTGGCAAACTACTACGTAACTTATTTACAAAGTCCATCCTACCAGAGGCATGCCCAGTATTGTTGACCGAATTACCCACCCGATTTCGTCAGCCCAGCCCGGGCTGGATGATCAGCGCGGATAGTACCGGTCGCGGCAAAGCTCCCATGTTCACCTTGGCTGCTTATGACTCCGTTCGGTCGCATACTACTCGACCCGCCTCAATCATCTTGCTGCACTACTTGTTGCAGGCTCAAGCGCTCAACCACGACATGCACAACCGTTGAGGGCCCACGATATCGATGGCAAACCGTTTTGCAGGCCAGGTCACTGAAGACTCCTCGAATCCGACTGCGACTCGGCCCGTGTGAGCCAGGGATCTCCTTGCAGTCGCACACTTTAAGTGAAGCATTTTCCTGCCCGACCGCATGGACGGGAGACTCCTCGATGCGCGTTTGCATGATGCGCATTGATCCTTGTGATTGCCGACGGTTGAGCGATGCCAGCAATGCCGAAGCTGTTGGTCACCACCATCAGGGCCCGGGCGCATTAAAAGAGGAGCCGCCCCTACAACATGGACGTTTCACGTTGACGTGCACCGCCGTCTCAGGCGTGCCTCGACGCCCAAAACACGACGCATGATGGGCGCTGGCCCCAACCTAGCCTCCCAAGCTTGGTCGCAGGATGGGCGTTTCCAATGCCATGATCCTGGCCGTTTGCGATCGACGTTCCCTCGGTCCTAAAAAAAGCCTTTTTTGTTCCCTTTTGCCTTTGGTGGCCCCTTGCGGCTCCCCAACGGGTCCACGGTCTCTCTCTCGGAGCATCTCCCCTTGGATCGCCCGTGCCCCCACATCGCCCGAGCGAGATGTCTCGTCAGCCGGCCTTGGTTTATATAGATTCCCGGCGTTGCCGTTTATTTTTTCAAGGCTCCTCTTTCTTTCTGGGCGAGTGCTGGTCGATACAACTCCTTTCGCATGTCTGATCACCTCTCTTCGTTTCGATAACCGCCTCTGCCCAACTAGCCTTACCCCTGCCGTCCCACACCCGCCGAGATGTTGCCCACGATGGGTCAGCCCGTCATTACATGTCTGCGAGCTGTGCAGCTGGCCCTTTCCTTGACCAGTATCGGTCTTAGTGCATATGGTGCGTCATAGGAGAAGTCCTTGGGTGCTCGTCTGGGACCGCTGGCGTCAAAGTGCTAGCAATTTGACAGTAGCTTGGCGCCCACCCATCACGAACCCACGATGAGAAAGACCTGAGATGGTGTGGCTAACTTGTATCGGTGCCCAGTTGTGAACTTTTATGAGACGCAAAGCCGGAACTCGACGCCTTCGCAGTTCACGTACCTCATCGTCGCATCGATATTGTCGATACTCTCAATCGCATACCTGGAGCTGGCGCCCCGATTCGCGCCCAGGCTCTCCCACCAATACGTCGCCATCGGAGTCGAAGCGGTCAACACCGCCCTATATTTTGCCGGTTTCATTGCAATCGCCATCTTCATCGGGGGGCTGGTATTCTGTGGGGGAACTGTTTGTTCGGCTGGCCGCGCCGACGCCGTTGTAGCTGCAGGCCAGTTTACATCGTGGATCGCGACAACGTTCCTCATGGCCAAGGAGCTGTTCAAACAAAGATTCCAAGAACCAAAAGTCAACAGCTACGGTCGCGAGATGGGCCATGCATGAACATGATTTCCAATAAATGAGTCACGGCCGGACTTTGAACGCAACACGGCGTGGAGCAGAGCAAGCCTTCATGTCCAACTGAATGTTCGATACTGCGGTCAACCTGGCTTCAGATTCCCACGGACGGATGAACCGGGACAGGATGGGAAACAAAGTAATGACAGGCGTTCCGGCATTGTGATGGAGATAGACGGCGCCACCCACAGTGTGGCCTCTCCAGAATGTCAAAGGAGTATATCGGCAAGGACAATATCCAGCTTTTAACGGTTTCTGGGTCTGGAGCAACGATTGTTTTTATGGCCTCGCGGGATAAGGCGTTATTTTAATTTTGATTTCTTTGGTTGCCTGTGGTGCCGCTGAGAGCTCGATTTTGCGAGTACCCAAGTTAGATTAGACCAGCCGTGGTAGAGAGTTGAACAGCCGTGGCTGGCTCCTGGTTCGTTCAATGGAGATTTTCTGAATATTGTGCTTTAACAGCATGGGGCAGCACTGTGACCGAAGACCGGGGAGACGAGGGTTGTGCGTATACAGGGCAAGGTTGCAAGTCGTACGAGACAGCATGGGCAGATTCTCTGAACATACTGAGGTAGTCTTTTGAAAGACAGACAATGCGGGCTAGTCTGCACCAGGAGATGGCTCCGGTTCGCGCTACAACGGCTCGTGCCTCGGTCCCTGTGGCACTTGGTTCCTCGTGGCATTTGTGGCACCCTCCATTCCCGAGTTTCTTGAGGTAGTTATGTCAAAATGTGACCGTTTTGGCCGATGGCGGGTGGCGGGACGCGGGACGCGGGCTGCGCAGCATAAAAGCCAATTGCGCCGTTCTCCTGAACAACATTGCCTTTGTGGGGAGAAGTGCTCCCATCTCTCCCCTGCCCTTGGAACACTTTGAGTTCCCATGCTTCTAGGATGTTTCCTGTGCCCCGCTATCCATCATGTGTAGATGGACTTTGGTGTCTCCATCCTATGTAAATGCCCGAAAACGGATGCTAGCTACAGGCCACAGCATACTCAGTCACTGCAGCAGCCTGTTTACGGAATCGGCAATGTCAAAGGTCAACGGTCAACGGTCAACGGTCAACGGTCGTCGGCGGCCCTCGGTGGCCCCTTCGAGGCCACTTTCGTCACGCGTCCCCACGCCTGGGTCAACGTCGAGCAAGTGCCCTCAAACGACAATCAAGCCATGGAACCATACCGCAGCGCATCGCGGGGGCGCACGCCAGCGAATGAGGCGACGTTGAGCTGGTGCCAGCAGCAACGGAATGAGCCTCGTTCGTGGATGGCGTGCTCCGCGCCCTTCCCCACAGACCATGCCCGATGAAGCTTGGATTGGATGGTGACACCACGGCGCGTGGGATTCACCTCTACGTGTACGGCTGGGGAACGGCGGATATCGTGAGCGTTATGAAGAGAACATGGCGGGACGCGACGGAAGTGCCATACATAACGTCGGCACCCATGTTGGGCCCTGCGAACTAGGGGGATGATGAGCTGGAGGCGTGCGCGCGGCTGGACGAAGCGAGGATCGGCAAAGTATAAAGAGGAATGACACGATCTGCGACCTCGTAGTCTGCACTTTTCCCTCTTCTCTCTTCCACTCGCCCTCGCTTCTTGTTGCTGTTTGTCTTCTTCTAGACGTCCAGACTTCAGAGACTTCGCCATACGCACTCTTCTCCTCCTCGTCGCCGTCTTCCCATCCGTGTCATCATGTCCGACCTTGGCAAGAACTTTGAGACGCTGCAGCTCCACGCGGGGTACGTTTGGCGCAACCTCCCTCCGATGGCGGGGCATCTTGGCCCCGCTACCTCGTACCATCTTCACTCTTGCGCGACCGCTCAAGCCAGCAAATAATACAGCTTCACAGCTTTATGCCAGGTCCCGTAGCTGACCGACACTTCTTCCTTGTAGTGCTGAGCCTGATCCTCATACCAAATCTCGAGCTGTGCCCATTTATGCTACAACTGTACGTTGCTTTCCCCGAGTTATAACCAGAGGTTCGGGGTCCTCGGCGCGGACGAAAACCTCCATCACCCGTAATATCAGCAGATACTGACAATGGTTAATGACAGAGCTACACCTTCGATGACTCCGCTCACGGCGCGAGGCTATTTGGCCTCAAGGAGTTTGGAAACATCTACAGCCGTATGATGAATGTAAATTGAACACCCAGCTTCTGGCCCCAAGCCTCAGAGATCGCTGGCTAACACACTTCTCCCACAGCCTACGGTCGATGTCTTTGAGAAGAGGATGGCTGCCCTCGAGGGCGGTATCGCTGCTCTGGCCGCTTCCTCTGGCCAGGCAGCTCAGTTCATGGCCATCAACACACTCGCTCACGCAGGCGACAACATCGTCTCCACCTCCAACCTCTACGGCGGCACTTACAACCAGTTCAAGGTTTTCCTGCCTCGACTGGGCATCGAGACCAAGTTTGTCAACGGTGATAAGCCCGAGGATATTGCCGCTGCCATTGACGACAAGACGAAGGCTGTCTACCTGGAGAGCATTGGCAATCCCAAGTACAACGTCCCTGATCTGGAGGCCATCGCCAAGGTCGCTCACGAGAAGGGCGTCCCTGTCGTTGTGAGTTTGCAGTCCCATCTCCCGTCTTGCTGAAACTGATCCCCTTATCAAGGTCGACAACACGTTCGGTGCCGGCGGTTACTTCATTCGACCCATCGATCACGGCGCTGACATCGTCGTCCACTCTGCCACCAAGTGGATTGGCGGCCATGGCACCACCATTGGCGGTGTCATTGTCGACTCTGGCAAGTTCGACTGGGCCAAGAACGCCGCTCGTTTCCCACAGTTCCACGAGCCCTCTCCCGGCTACCACGGCCTCAAGTTCTTCGAGACCTTTGGCCCCCTCGCCTTCATCATCCGCGCCCGTGTCGAGATCCTGCGAGATATGGGCGCCGCTCTGAACCCCTTTGCGGCACAGCAGCTCCTCCTCGGCATTGAGACTCTCAGCCTGCGCGCTGAGCGACACGCCCAGAACGCTCTGGCTCTGGCCAAGTACCTCGAGAACAGCCCCTACGTCAGCTGGGTTTCCTACCCTGGTCTTGAGAACCACCCTTACCACGAGACTGCCAAGAAGTACCTGAAGAAGGGCTTCGGTGGTGTCCTCAGCTTCGGTGTCAAGGGCGGCGGTGCCGGCAGTGAGGTTGTCGATGGCTTCAAGCTCATCTCCAACCTCGCCAACGTCGGCGATGCCAAGACGTTGGCCATCCACCCCTGGAGCACTACCCACGAGCAGCTGACTGACGAGGAGAAGCGCAACTCTGGCGTCACCGAGGTGAGAATGCCCTAATACTCCTCGGCTTTTTCACTCTTGCTAACCTCTATCTCTCACAGGACCTGATCCGAATCTCGGTCGGCATTGAGCACATTGATGACATTATCGCCGACTTTGAGCAGTCGTTCAAGGCTGCTTCTGCCACTACCACCAAGGGCGAGGGCCAGCAGGAGGTTGTTGCTTCGGAGGGAAAGGAGGCTGAGGCTCCCGTCGCTCCTTGAGGGGAAGGACTGGATAGATCAAGAGTTGGAGAGGAGCGAATGGAAGGATGTCTTGTATTAATACCCACTTGAGATCTTTGAATGCATGAGAGCGCGATCTATTTGATACTCAGTAGGAAATGGGTGCCGAGATTCCACTGCATTTGATGTGAATGATGCATCTTGACATGGCATGCGCCATCCTGCGTGATTGAAATGCCCATCAAACTTACGGCTGACCAAGAGCTCCAAGCCACGCGTGGGGCTGAAGCTCCTCTGATTGGCCCCACAGTGTCTCTCTCCAGAACTGCAACTTCAACGTCACCAACAACCAACGTCCTCTCCTCACCAGCGTCCCATCTCCATTGCTTCCGTCCACGCAAAGCCACAACCACCAAACATACCCCAAAAATGCGCCTTTCAGCCCCCGACGCAGGCGCGCTCTTCGCCGCCCTCCTGTCCATCCTCCCCTCGGCCCTCGCCTCCGACTCCCTGACGCTCTACCTCCCCGTCCAGCCCAACCCCTTCACCCTCCCGCCGTCGACGCACGCAACGCTCTCGTCCGGCGGCGTGCACTTGTCGGCGCCGATCTCGTCGTCAAACACCTTTGTGTTCCGCAACGTCTCGGCCGGCTCCTACCTCGCCGACGTGCACTGCCCGACGGACGCGTTCCACCCGCTGCGCATCGATGTCCAGGCCGCCGAGGGCGTCGAGAGCGACGTCGTCCAGGCGTGGGAGACGTTCCGGGGGAACGACTGGGGCAACAAGGGCGAGGTTGTGCCTGTGAAGGAGGGCAGCAAGGGGAGGGGATTCGAGCTCAGGGCGCTTGGCGGAAAGAATTACTTTATGGAGAGGCCGCAGTGTGAGTTTCATCTTCGATGGAGATACGCATGCTTCTTGGCCCTCGGGCTGGTAACGGAAGACACGACCGTGCTGACTAGATCCGCCAGTTTCTATCTTGAGCATTCTCAAAAACCCTATGATCCTTATGGCCCTTGTGTCCATGGTCCTGCTCTTCGGCATGCCCAAACTTATGGAGAACAGTAAGTGCCTCCTCTCAGGCCATCTCGAGCCATTTCTGACAATTGTTTCTTTTCCCTTGTAGTGGACCCCGAGTTGCGCGCCGAATTTGAAGAGCACCAAAAGAACAGCCCCGTGAATGCTGTCATGAGCGGACAGACCGCTAGCGAAAACCCCCTCACCAACTTTGACATGGCTGGATATCTCGCTGGCTCGAACAAGAAGGAGGGTGGCAACGGAGGCAAGAATGGTGGTGGTGGTGCTGCTGCTGCCAAGAACCAGGGCGTGACGCGGTAGAGAGCTTCCAATTTTCAAAGCATCACTTGTTCGATAGGGCACAGATGAAGTAGAAAGCCTGTTGGAGATGCTATGTACCACAAGATGAAGAGTAGACGTAGAATTGCTCGAAAAAGTAGCCAGGGCTTGATATCAACATTTGCTTGATCTATGCTTTGTTGCCGTATGAGAACATGCAGACAAATGGTTTTCCTAGGAATTCGAAATTCCCTGTCAAATTAAGCCAGTCTCTTTGAAACCTGTACGTCATACGTCGCTCGACAGACCTAAATACTCTCCATCATACGCAACCTCATCATCCTGTTATCATGGAGCAAAACCAGAACAAAACCCTCGATCAACTGTCGTAAATTGCGCAAACAGGTCGATTGCATGAAAAGGTACTGTTCGATATCATTGAGAATACTGGTTTAGTCATCGCCACCACCGTCATCGCCGCCGTCAGCGCCATCGTCTGTTTCGCAGTTAGCAGATGATCGTAAACATTCAACAAATTCCAGAGGAGTAACTCACCGTAACCGTCTTGGTAGGCATCTTGTTGATCGTCATTCATCTCGTTTGCAATCAGCGCACCGCCAAGAAGACCGGCACCAGCACCGAGAGCGGCACCTCCCATCATGCCCATGCCACCGCCGCCCGGCTTGCGGCCTCCGCCACCGAAGCCGCCGCCGCCTCCGTAACCTGGGCCGCCGCCGTAGCCGCCATAGCCACCCGGTGCACCATAACCGCCTTGACCATAGTGAGGCTGGGCGCCGTAGCCCATAGGAGGGCCATGACCAGGGTATCCTTGAGGCTGCTGGCCGTATTGTTGTTGCTGAGGATAACCGCCTCCGTAACCACCACCGTGGGAGCCGCCATGCTGAGCTGCGGCCATCTGCTTGCCCTTGCCGAGTAGTTTACCTATCAAGCCGCCGCCACTCTTGCCCCTGTCTCTGGGAGGCAGTTCTGAGGGGTAGGAGCTGCCACCTTGTTGTTGAGAATAAGGGCTGTTGCTTTGAGGGTAAGGGCTGCTCGAAGCGCCATAGCCTTGGGGAGCTGCAGGGCCGCCGTAGCCGCCGCGGGCGCGAGCGTCTTCTTCGGCCTGAAGCTTCGCGGCTAGCTTGGCATCTTCATCCGCGGTTGAGGAGCCACCAGGCATGAAATTATGCTGGTCTTCGTAGGGGTTCTTCTTGGTGTCTGCGGGGACAGGACCGCTGCCGTGTTCGTATCCAGGAGGAGGGCCGTCGGGCGCGCCGTCATCGGCAGGGAATACGGGAGCAGTGGGCTTCTCCCATTGAGACTTTTTGGTGTAGACGTTCACATAGAACCTAGGCGCACAAGTCAGCGACATTGTTGTGCAACTGGCGGAAGTGCAAACAAGACTTACCATTCCTTGTACTGTTCGTTCCATCGAGCGGCCCAACCGGCGGGAACGTCGGGGGCCTTGGGCGGAGGCGGGCCGACAGGGGGAGCAAAGTCGTCCATGGAATAGATGATGATGATGAGCGCGACCCAAATAAGACAAACTGATTTAGGTGATGCTTAACGCGCTGACAAAAGATGCGCGTTGGCGAGTAAGAGCAAGAAGTTTGTACCTTAGGGTTCGAGGTGGAAGAAGACTCGAAAGTCTATGATGTAGAGGTGGACGTGTAGTATTTAAACGGCCCGGGGAAAGAGGAGAAAGGGATGTTGGGCGACTTTAACCCGAAAGTAACGACTCCAAGCAAAGAAGGAGCAATTGGCCCCGCGCCTTCATTAGAGTACCGCATACCGTAGGTAAGGTAGGCAGTGATTGCCTATGGGGAGCCCTCGTCGTCAGCGTTCCTTGGCGGGCTAGCAGCACCTGCCACCTCTAGCACCCTGCGTGACCATCTGGTTCACAGCTCGCGCCTTCCTGATACCCACCAACGCCACCTTCAAGCGGTGATGGGCCCTTCTGCCGGTTCTGGTTCTGGCCTGGAAAGGAGGGGCAACCACTCAGGCTCCGGGCCCCTCACTCAAATCACGAAGCGCAAGTGACGCCATTGGTTCAGATGCACCCTGTCTGCACCGAAAGCACAGCCTCCCCGGCCTGCGTGGCCATTACTTGAGTCAGGTACTACAAAACATCTGCCACATGCGCTGAACCTCTCGAGGGCCCTTGTATTCCAGGGGACTGAGGGCACATCTAAGCCTTATTCATGAAGCCATGTCATAAAGACAGTGGAACGGTTGATGGGTGCCAAGCCGGTGTCCCTGCAGGTAGTTTTTCTGCACCTTTTGTAGAGAAGATGCATAGACATGGGTCTGGAACTACGTCGGTTGTACTGATACTTCCAATACCTACGGCGGCATGGCGACATGGGTTCTTTTGGCGAATGCCTGACGCGACAGCTCACCCCAGATTTTGGGTGGGCGATGCCGACCTCTCACATTCAACATCGAGACAGGGACCAGGGTATAGATTGGCTGCCTCTCTGAACAATGCACAGCGTCTCCTCTTCTTCCACGACGATTACTCTGCGCGTATTAGTCGGCATTGGAAATCCGAGCCCTAGTACGCGCGAGAAGGAAGCTCCGTCGGGAGCTTGACCAGCACGCGCCACAGATGACGTTGACGTGGCGAAGACGGACACGACAAGCTGCTCCTGTGGCAGTGCATTTCCCGCGATATCCGCTTGGACATCCAAACTACCGTAGTTTGACTCGTTCACTATTGCCTCCGGGCAGTTTTAGGCAAGGAAACCATGAGAACCAAGTTCAGCTATCGTACGCACTCCAACTTATTTATAGTTGCTCCTTCTTTGAAGAAATCCAGTTTCTATCAGTTAAGGAATTACTTTCCGCTAAATATACGCTCTCATAACAACCCTCATTATACAGGCTTTTCCCCTCTGTTACATGCTATCAAGTTGCCAGGTTTTCTCTGTCCTCTTCCTCCGGCTGCGGGTTTCTATCAGTCCACGGCTCAAAGACCTTTGATGTCTTTGACAGGCCCCCGATCGTCTCCCAGATCAGGAGAAAGGCAAAGAGAGCCATGACGATGAACATGAAGCTCTCTGCACTGAGGTGGCCGTGCGTCTCCGGCAACACCACGAGAATGATGGCTATCACCAGCCTCATGCTGATTCGCACAATCTGACCCATCAGGAGTGTACACTCGCCCTCGACCCGGTAGAGCATCCCATAAATCCACAGGCAGAACATACCGACTCCGAGTCCTCCTCCTAGGAGCCAGCGCTGTCCATCTTCAAACTGCTCGATTCCCGTGCTCACAGCTGCCATGTGCCCTCCGATGAGAAAGGATGCCGATAGAGGTAGGTGCAACAGGAAAAACCCGAATGCAGTCCATGCAGATCTTCGGATCGGATGTGTCGCCTGGACGCTGCCATCGCCGCTCGAGTAAACCCAGTTGAGGGCAAAGGCAATGATCAGGGTGCATACAGCCTTGGCATAGCCCGAGGTTAAGCCTATGCCCGTCTTGTTGCCTACGATGATGCTGTACACAAACTCGCCCAGGATGATAATGAAGAAGGCCGCCATGCGATCCACCTCGTGCGCAATGTCCACGGCCGTGCTGTAGGTGAGGTGCAGTTTGCCCTTGATCCAGGGGCTGAGAGTAAGCGCCCAGGTCGCCTCTTGATAGAAGATGGCTACCGCAACGACAGCAGCCTTGGCGTGGATGCTGACCCCCTCGAAGAAGAGCGGGATGGTGAGGAGCAGTCCAACGGCCATGAAGCCAGCCAGGATGCGAGCCTGGGCGCGGTGCTGGTACGCGGCGAAGGAGGTGATGAGGAAGACGCTCATGGTTGTAAAGCGAGCAGCGAGGTAGGCTCCCGCTGCGGTGCGCATCGCCGAGATATCGACATCGACCTCGTTTGCATTGTTGGCGTAGAGGACCAGCAGAGCCATGACCCAGAGGATGACCAAGCGCTGCAGCAGATCGTCGGTGTAGTACGAGTTCATGATCTCGCGCAGGTCGGCCCAAATATGCCATGCCGGCGCAAAGATGAGGATGTACTTGGCGAGGTGGGCGCCATCAGGATGCTCGGCCAGTTCATCGCTGAAATTGGCAACGATGGCGACATCTACAGATGATTAGTCGACGCACCACATCTAACTGGAAGCTATATGCCAAGCTTGGAGCGAGCACTTACAGAGAAGATCCAGGAACAGCTCAAACCGGCCCGCCTGGCGCTCTTCCTCACTCGCTTTGTAGAGCTGCCCGCGATAGAACCATTGCAGCGCCTTGGGCCGCTTTACGACGTAGCAATCCGCCTGGGAGTGTTGCTGGAGCTCGTTGCAGTTCATCCTGGAGCTTTGGCTACGAGGACTGGGATGAGGGGAGTCAAGCAATTGATGGGCACGGCCTGGCGAGAATGCAAGGCCTAGCCTAGGCGAGGATGAAGGGAGCTATTTGTATCATTCATTGGCTCTACTTAGGTAGTCAAAGATTACCTCACATTTCATCTTCTCTTTTTTTCAGCTTGCGATCCAGAGCCGCTAAAACGTCCATGTGGCTTGCAGGATCATTACCAAGTAATGCAGGGTGTTACCATGCAAAATCCGTATTGGTTTCGCTGTTGGAGGCTTTCATGGATTGCTTGTGCCACCGCCGTGATTTGGAAGCCTCTCATAAGCCAGGAAAGAAGCTTAAATCATGATGACTGGTACTTGGGCTTCCATGACATGAGTCTCGTCCGCACCCTTCCAATTCATCCTCGATGCGATTCAGCTGCTTCATCAATCATCACAAAGCGTCAGGCATTAGAGCTTCGAGCTACACTACCCTACGCTATGGACGACACTAATATTCAGGGTCGGCCGCTCTGGAGCTCGAACCCCTCTTCTTCGAGCAGCCACTACAACTGTTACTCCCAAACACCCCCCCCCTTACGAACCAGCATTATCCTTTTTGTTAGTTCAGCCCATCCCATGTCAGCATTACCAAACAAAACCCGTCCCGCTGATGCAGCTGAAAACCCCCTTCGTCAAGTTACCGCGAACCTGGGTGGGTAGCTCATGATTGCCATTGATAGTCAAATTCCCATGTCGTTACGCCATTGCTCTATGCATCTATCCCATCAACCAATTACGCCTCATCGTCGCAAGCCCTCAAAAGGTGACATTGTTGGAGACCGCGTTGACACGGTCCATGAGATCCTTCAGCTTCGTCTCGTCCTCTCCGCCGACAACCAGCTCCGCCAAGCTGCTACCGGTCCTCTCATCCTCGTACCAGCTAACGACGCTCATCCGGCCCTGTTGGAATTCCTGTGGAAACATGTCCAGGAAATCGTCGCGGCGCTTTTCCACGTTGATGGAAAACGCAGACGCGCAGTTGAGACCTCGGCTTGTGAAATGCGTGCGCAGCAACGGCAGACAGCATGATCCCGTCGTCCGCACGTTAAGGTCGACTACGTTGAACGTCCCGTCCGCGCCCTCGAGAACGTCTGCGCCTGCAGGTCCGATGTAGCCGTATGATTGGAGCCAGTCCGCGACCTGGGTGATCAGTGACTCGAACTTGAGTCGCAGTTCGCTCTGCTGGCTGTAGTCGATGATGCTCCCGACCCACGCCGTGCCGTGCTCAATCATCTGCCTCGACACACCCAGAAATAGGGGCGGGCGGCCCTTCTCATTGACGAAGAATGTGATGCCCCAGTCGTTGATTGGGTCTTCGACGAGGTCGGAGAAGAGCATTGTCGCCGGTTCCAGGTGTGAGTTTCCTGCATTTACAGCCGATAGTAGACGGTTCAAGAAGCCCTTTCCGAGATCGTCAATGATGGTCTGGCGCTCCTCCTCGGTTCGCACGATAAAAGTCCCAGCGCCGCCAAAGGTCGCCTGGTTCTTGAGCACAAACGGCACCGGGTGCGTCTTGAGGGCCTGGTACAACCGTAGGCTCTGCTCCTTCAGCCACGTCCCGCGCGTGCCCACGCAACCGTCCGGGATGACAAAGTCCCGCAGTCCGCTCCCAATACACAGCGCGCAGCATGACTGGGCGTTTGCTGGGAAGCCGTCGACGGTGACGGCGACGCATTTCGGCGTCGGGAGGCCAGAGTCGGCGAGGGCGCGCTTCGAGTTGAGGAACCAATGGGTCTCGAGCGGCACGACGTTGTTGTACCGCTCGAGATCGTCGCTGATGACTTTGCAGGCAATGTAGTCGATGCCGGCCTCCTTGGTCGGGATGTGCTCCGGCCCATCGCAGAAGACGAGGTGCGGCCGCTGCGCGTCGGAGAGGGTGGCCAGAGTCTTGACCACCTGCTTCTGATCGTACCTGCGCCTCTGCGACGACGCACCCATGTGGAAGAAGATGGCCGGTGAAGCGCCGCAGATGAAGGCATCGCGCTGGTTGATCAAGGAGAGGTACTTGATGGCCGTTGTGGTTTCGTCGGTATGCGAGACGCCATCGCTGCTCGTAAAGGGCCCGTCTTGGTAGATGTATTTGCGGTTAGCAGGAACGTCGGGGCCCAGAGGCAAGACCGCGCTGAAGCCGCTGAGAACCTGCCCGATGCGCTTGTCTTTGTAGGAGGTCCCGGCCTGGCGATAAAGATCCGCAAGGGTCGTGTCTAATACCACGGTCGGCAGCTTCATGGTAGTATCCGTGACGGTCATTGTGAAAGATGCTGCGCTGTGATGACAATGACTGGTCAACGCACGATTCCAGTCGTGGATGGCGGCGCTCCCCTTGTATATATCGCCCACCAGAGAGCCTCATGCCGCACATGATGCAAGGCGTGCTTACGACAGCCCTACAAGCCAGGCATTGGCGATCGGGTAGATCCCTCCGGATGGTCGCTGCACAATCTTATCATGACGTCGCAGTGCCTCAGATCGCGGCGCCAGAGTTGCAAGTGGCTGTAGCACGGAATGGCGTCTCACCTCCCTCAGAGGGTCGCATAGTGTTTTGACGGGGATCTGCGTTGCTTAGCTTGCGCTTGCTCGAGGGCGTTTGAAGCCGCCTGTTACCAGTGACGTCAGCATGTAACATTTTGAGGAGAAACATTTGCAGTTCTGTTCCTTATCGAGCAGCCAAAAAGCTCGTCATCCCTCGGGATTGAAGCTTGGCATTGCTCAACTGCCAGAAGTACGTTGATACATGGACGAACATGGGTTAATTCTTGCTCTTTCTACGCCCCCTGAGACAAGAACAACAGCCAATGGCTAGTCTTTTCCCGCCACGCTTGCGACTAATAGGTTGGACAATTGGGTAAGGTACCTAAGTAAACAAGCATCTATAAAGTTATCGCACAGTGCCAGGCGGACTTGCTCAAGAAATTAGCAGCGCCGCTTATGGCACTTGAGTCAGGTTTGGTTGCGAAAGGGGATGGCTGAACTCTGTTAATCCTAGGGAAATAGGCAACAAACGCGCAATACTCCAATATTCCCAACCGGCTTCCCAAGCAGTCAACGATATTCCCCTTTGTGCCGAACAGTGGCTTAACCGTCCTTTCTTCTATCCTATGTAAAATGCCCTTCTTGTGGTGCTGGTCATTGCCCACGTGGTTGCAGAATAGCCTGCCCTTGCTTACGAGCTGGAATGACTTGTTTTATCGTGAGGCCCTCATGGCCGCAGCGCTCAGCCATCCGGCGATACCAGCCTTTGCTCATTGCTATATCCACGCCAGCGGGAGATGTAGAAGTAAGATGCAGAAGCACCATGGTGCACTCATCACAGTAGACGTCTTGCCCTGTGCGAAGCTGTTCGTCATACCACGCATTGCAACGAGTGCCATCTCTGCGCACGTTCAAGTCAGCTTGGGTACCAGTCTCCAGAGGCGCTGTTCGAGCTGACCTTTTCTTCAAGCATGTGCGCTGGTAGGCCAGGATTGCTTCTTCTGCCCGCATTTCGGGCTGCCACTGAGCATCGGCCTGGGGATGTTCGGGATGTTTGTAGATGGCGCTCCCACACTTGGATTGCACAGATTCCCGGTACTGCAACAGGCTGTCAAGGCACGACTCTGTGCAGAGCGCGTCCCACGCTTGCTCCTCGATGAGGCTCTGGTTCAGTATCAAGTCTCCAATGACCGCAGGACACGCGACAGCGGAACTGAAGGCATCCTGGCACTCCTCATCGGCGTCAACAAGCCTGTGGATGACCTCGTCACCCAGGTTATACAAGGCTTTGTTGCCCGCGGTTGGTGATGGAGCGGATGTGGGTTGACCGCCGAGCGCCAAGGTACATAATGTACCAAGGAGAACGCTTATCGCTTGGGTCTTTCGAAATGTGGACATGATCTGTAAAGTGAGACAAGATGACCGACGAGAATGATACAGCCAATTGTTGACTTCGTGACAAAAGGGCTGCCCAGGTGAGTCGCCTAATTATCGAATGAATTGAGTTCAGTTCAAAACGTCGGGGGAACCGGAGACATCAGGATTGGGATTAATTATGTTGGTTAGCGACAAGCTTATCGCAAACAAGCACGACCCCAGTTCTTCTAGTCAATGACGATCCCGGCCTAGGGTGCCCTGGCTGGCGTACAGGAGAAAGCAAGTTGTAGTTACTCTCTATTGGCGGTATACCCCTTACGTAGTACGTCTGCTGTCAATGCCAAACAAGTTTGCACCCTGGCCAACAGCATTTCCCCTCAATTATTATGACCTGCAACGCTTGACGGATCCTGCCTCGGTAGGCCCATGGTGGATGTACACAACCTCACCCATGACCCCCCAGTAAAGTCAACCTATGCTCCGCTTATTCACTGAAATAGTGGGGCCTTCAGAGGCAGGTTAACCCATGCCCCTGGTAAATCCGACGATGCTGATTGGCTAGAAAAGCGGAGCACGGGCCAGATTAATAGGTTATTAATATATGATTCGCGGGCAGCTGCAGGCTTGAACCTTCTTTCCTCCTATAAGCTCGCCCGCTCGCCCCTAGCCCCTAGCCTATAATTAATATATTACCTTATCTTCCCTTTTGTATATATTGTCCTCGATTAATATATTATTAATCTATTATTACTTACTATGCCTCGAACTCCTATCGGCACTATCTACGACTACCTAGTATACGTCGAGTATACCGCTAGTATTAATAGTCTGCGGTGGCTAGATAATACTCCTTTTCTTATTAATAAGGTATTAATCTATTATTAATATATTACTAACTATTAAGTACTAATTTTATTATCTTAAGATAGATAGGTTTAGCTCCCCTAGGGGGAAGTTTTTTATCGTATACTAAAGATCGGTAGTATAAAGGATGGCCTTTATAGTATAGTAGGGTAATTATTAATGCATTAATAATGTATTACTAATATATTATAGAA
>JADBHU010000501.1:0-37629 GCA_017140155.1 Fusarium devonianum | reverse complement strand
CCTCCGAACCCCCCTATTGCTGCAGCGCATCGCAGCGCAACGTCTCCTGAATCTGCGACCTGTGCCGTGCCGCTGCCCCCCAGACGTGCAGCAGCTCCAAGGCCCAACGTCAATCGACAGCATAACGTTCCAGTGTCTGCTACAATAAAGTGCGTACGACTTTGCATCCGCACCTGCAGACGGGCTGCATGTAATTGTCTTGCCCGCGTTGGCCAGGCCTGGCTGACATGGAGGATCTGCGATAGGTCGTCAAGCAACGCCTTGGAGATCTCCAGGATCTCGGGCCTCACTGCACTGCACAGCTGCTTCAGCGCGTTTCTCGTAAGTAACAGATCTTGAGGAGTAGGCGTGGCAATTAGCAGCCGTTCCCAATCTGCATCTCTTAGGCCTGCCTTTGTGTGAGACATTCCGCTCGCTCGCTTGCTGTTACGTTCATCTGTCGCTTGCACAAGTCCTCGCGGCTAGAAGGCGCCTCTTCCCCTCCAATGTCGGCGTCTGCGCGTCCTCCCTCCACCATCTGGAGTGCTGCTTCTACACCGCACTCATCCCTACCTTACCTGACGTTGCCTTACCAGAAACTCGTCTCCCTCCTTGTTTCTTAGCTTTCGCCTTAGCATCCTCTTTCGTCCCTCGTTGTTCCCCAACTTTCTTGTCCCGCTACCGTCCCTCGTTTTACAATCACTGTTCTCTGCGTGCGAGCGATTTCAGCCCCTGCTAGCTCTCCGCGTGTTCTTCCCTCCCCGCAGACGCCACGGGTTTGGCTCTCTCCGCCTGTTGACCTCCATCCTATGTTCCTCCTCACCACTCCGCCCAGCCGCTGAAG
The DNA here is from genome assembly GCA_017140155.1 of Fusarium devonianum. NCBI lineage: Eukaryota > Fungi > Ascomycota > Sordariomycetes > Hypocreales > Nectriaceae > Fusarium > Fusarium devonianum. The sequence goes on along the minus strand of JADBHU010000501.1, from coordinate 36,806 downwards.
CTGCGACCATGCGACCCGATCATGATGGTTCACGACATGCTCACCCAAATCCAGGCATTGGGGATACCTCACCCACCTCCCACCCGTACACCCTAGCCACCGTGGCCGATTCGTACCCGAATACCGAAAGCGACTCCGACCCGCCCAGCAGCAACAATCGGGACTCGGTCGGCTCAATTGTCGATGACCCTTTCTTCCAGAGGTACGACCCAGCAGTGAATGCCGCTGCTGCTGGCTCCTCAGACGATAATAATTCCGACGGAAGCTCTGTCTACCAATCGCTAGACGACGAGGACTACGAACATCAGTTTCACGGCGTCGATAGTCCCGGTGCTGGCGGCAAGGACAGGCTAGCCCGTCTGCACGGCAGCGGTGAGAATAGCAAAACCAGCCCCGATAGCGATGATAACGATCTGAGCCAGCGCTGGCCGCCTCCTCGTCGAGAATCTCTGACCGCCACACCTTCGTCCTACTGGGTATGTTACATCTCCAACTTATGCGCCCCACCCCAGCTTCCTCGGGGCAGGGATTGCTCGCATATGGATAGATTCGGATATGCGGGGACTGACCTTGGCTTCACTGTCTATAGTCACAATCACCTTCAGCCATGGAAGCCTTCAATATAGCCGTCATCGGCTCTACTGGTGTAGGCAAGTCATCCTTTGTTCAACGCGTCCTTGGCCTGTCCCGCCCGCCCATCTCCAACGCCTCCAGTGTTCGCATGCTGGTCGACAATACCTCTCATGTCATGACCCTGCTCGAGTTGGATCTAGATTACTTCGAATTAAATCCCTCCCAACCTATTCAATGGCCAAAGCAAATCAACGGGCACATCGTACCCCGTGTTGACGCCGCACTTATACTTTATGATGTCACGAATCACGAATCTGTTCGTGAGCTGCCTCAGACGCTGGGTACGACACTTCTCTCTTAAATATCACAAGACAGCCATGCTGAACGACTCTTAGCGGCACTCACAAATTCGGGCCTTCCTGCCAGTTTGGTAGCTTGCAAATGTGAAGCCCCAGACGCGGAGTGGAAGGTAAACCCCGAAGCAGTAGCAACCCATCCGCTTTTCAAGTCCTGCGTTTCCACGTATAAAATTTCCTCAGAAAATCCCGAGGTAGCTAGGGCCTGTCTGCATACAATACTGAGAGCAGCGATAGCCCGTCGAGGAGGTAAGCGCGCAAGTGGCACGACGCATGACGAACTCCCTCTCATGGTTGATCTAGAAGAGAACGGTGAAACGGTGTCCCGCAGGAGGGCGCAATCTGCCGCCAACCTGGAAGCGCCAGATGCCAGCAGTGGGCGACCAATAAGTCAGCACAGCAAGCATAGCAGGGCGAGCTCTGATTTTTCCCTGCTAAAAGGGTTCTCCAATCCACCTATCAGCGAGAACCCTCGGGCACAGGCGCCTCGCACCCCTCGAGAAGACCATCAGCAGAATGCTAGTCCTAACCCGGGCCCTGTTCGCGACACGGGAGATACAAGCCAAGTGCAAACGGTCAGCAGCATGCTGAGGACTCCAGGGATACGGCTGGATAAGCCAAATACAGATTCTTTTCTAGATGTGGAAGAGTCAGATGCTGAATCCTACCGATACTCCGACGACATTCCTATTCTGCAACGGAACGACGACAGTGTCTCGGATAAGTCCGCCAAGATGGCCGGGGTGTCGTTTGATGAGCTAGTTGATCGCTTGCTTGCACCTAGAATGTCGAGAGCAGACAATAATTTCTCGGACGTTTTCCTCTGCCTCTACCGCAAGTTCGCAGCCCCGGGCGAGCTCTTCACGGCGATCTTGACTCGGCTGGATAAGGTCAGGGATGACAAGACTGCGCATTATCTTTCAAAGACGGCAACACAGCTTCGCATCATCGAGGTGGTAGCCAAATGGGTTTCACTATATCCCGGCGACTTTGCGCGGTCGCAAACCAGGCGAAACCTGGAGGAATTCATCAGGCATCTTTCCACAGAGCCCATATTCTCAATTGCTGCACAGCACATGCGACGCAACCTTCAGTTCAATGTCATGGAAGACGACGATACCGGATGGGCCAACTCCGATGAGACCAGTGACAAGCTTGCGAGCGAGATCTTGTCCAAGGATGTGAGCGAGCTTTCGTCTGGCGTGAGCGTGCTTACAGTCGAGTCTGATGCGAGCGGAAGACCATCAGGAAGCTCCGAGGTGTCTCTGGTGGACAGGGGCAGCAGTATCGGGAGCCAGGTGCACTTCCACACATACGATGACTATGAGAGAGAGGCAGCCGTTCTGGAACCTACGGACAACTTGCCGATGAATAAGTTTCGTTACCACATCTTTATGGATATCCCAGACGACGATGTCGCGGACGAGTTGACGCGGATAGACTGGATCATGTTTTCTTCGATTCGAATCCGAGACTTTGTCCGCCATGTCAGTTTATCGACAGCCCAGAAGGAGAAGTGCAAGAGTCTGAGGAATGTCAACCGCATGATTAATCACTTCAATCATATCGCCAAATGGGTTGCCAACATGGTTCTGTTGCGGGACAAGGCCAAGCACCGGGCACAAATCTTGGAGAAGTTCATGAGTATCGCGCTGAAATTGCGTCAGCTCAACAACTACAACGGGCTGGCGGCTATCCTTGCCGGAGTCAACGGGACAGCCATTCATCGACTGACTCAGACAAGGTCGCTCGTGCCGGCGGAAGTGCAGAAGCGATTTGCGCGATTGGGAATCTTGATGGGTACTCAAAAGAGCCATTTTGCATATCGTTTGGCTTGGGAAAACTCACCTCTGCCCCGAATTCCATTTATTCCCCTTCATCGGCGGGACCTGGTATCGGCGGAGGAGGGAAGCAAGACGTTTGTGGGCACAGAAGCGGACCGCATCAACTGGAAGAAGTTTGAGGTGCTCGGGGAGGTCTTGCTCCCGATCATGAAGAGCCAAGGCACAGCTTACCCGAATCTTTCCAAGCACGACATTGCGAGGGAATTGATATTGGGTTGCCGAATGCCAACGGACGAAGAGGTGAGGACATCTTGCTACAATTCGCTTTTAGAGAGATCTGACCTGCTGACCGAACTGAACAGGACATTTACCAACGGAGTGTGCAAGTGGAGAGTACCTCGAGCGGAGGTTCTGACCCGGCTAAGAAGAAATTTCCCTGGTTTGCGAAATAGGACTGAGCTTCAGGAGTTTGTGGGGCATCTATGCATCTTCATGTAAAGGCGTGCAGGTTTGGGCGCATCATATAGACGTCGGGGCTCGGGTGTTTTGCTGGGGTTACAGACCATGATGAGTTTCTGGAGAAATGATATTGAGAATTTCTGGGTGTTATTCTGGGATGTTTTGATCATGGCTTGATACAGAGCCTGTTGGGCTGCGAGCCATTGCGTATCTGCTTACCCTAGATGAATCATTCTAAGAGTGGAGGGTACTCCTTCCCTTTCTAATCTCTAGGTACCTACCTATCCTATCCTTCCCGAGTCTCTTGACAAAGGTACATGGGAAATTCCGTGCCAGGTTCCTACGGAGCCCAACTTTTCCTTTGGCTGATGTCTGCAGACTTTGTTCCCTCTTCTATTGTGATACCCTGCTTCATTCCAACTGTCTTATGATACAAAGTTCGGGTCGCTAGTACCTGAGCATGGCATCATCCACCTTCACAATCCCAACTCTTCGAGTGTTTGCAAAGAAAGCTAATGTTGAGATTGTGGCAACGCCATCATTATGTGTCTCCCTACCTGACGACATGTCACATGCGGCAAACATTGACGAGCTCTCCGAATTGGTGAGGGATGCCCAACTGTGGATCGCTCGAACTGGCATTTGTTATATCGAGATATCGGTCACCGTCAATGGCCTATCTGTCGTCGATGAGAAGAGTCTTCGGGTTACAGTTGATGTAATTCAACACTGCCAGGTGCGCCGTTTCATCGAGGGTCGCCAGCTTTGCTCTTTCTCGGCTTACTCCTCTAGATCTGGGATCGCCTGGGCCTGGATATAAGGCACAGCGAAGCTTCTGCAGCACAGTTACCGGGGCACCTGTGCTTTTCGATTCAGCATCCTGATTTGACGTCAGTCCTGATAGCCCCAGCTGCTGCACGAAGTGCGTCCTTCCAAACGTTGACTCTGGCAATCAACATCACCGAGCACATCAAGACGCACGGTCCGACAGGGCACAGCATTGAAAATCCCAGCAAAAGGCAGAAGATGAGCAGGCCAAAAAGAAGCAGAAAACAAAGTTCCATCGTTCACCATGATATACTGTCCGCCCTGGATCCAGCTGATGAGCAAGCCATCGACAACTTCATATCCAGTCTCAACTTCCCAGCAACAGGCGACGGAACAAAGCATACTCCATCAAGCAATGAAAGGGACGTCAGACGGGCTTGCGTTGAGGTTTTGGAGAGGCTGAGCTCTTCATCCTCAATGGAGATCCTGTTTGAACAATTAATGTTTGCGCCAGAGAAGAAGTACAGGGGCTACGAAGTTGGCGGCGCATGTTCGACGATCTGCCTCATGAAACTAGCGCCTGGGGTTTTTCACATACCCTATCTTAGGGTAAGCTTCGCAAAGAGGCCTTGAAATCGTATTACTGACATGCCTACAGAGCATGGCCGGTCGTGCTCAGCTTCTACCAGTAATTGCTACGTCGCTGGCACGCATGGCGCACGCTGAGTCTCCAGCACTGAGACAGAAGGTAACTGGTTTCACGTTGAACTTTGGAGAATTCCAATATCCGGGAGATAAGACGAGGGAGATCATACAAGGCATCGAGAGGAGTACATAGAATGTCCTCTTGGCCACCACTCGGGTGCCTTCGCTCGCGAAAGGGGGGCGGACAAAGCAGCCATCGAGATTGGTCTCAAACACACAGTATTCGGAGATGCCTGCCACAGACTTAATGCTAGCCTCTGCTCCTTTGGAGAGAAGCGTGGCAATTACACACTTGTGTGTGAACGGGGAAAGTCAGGATCACGTAAACGTGGTTGTGAACATGGCAGCCATGTCTAGCGCCCTGGAAACGACGACAGAGCACGAACAGTCCCTGAGAGAAAGCCAAGTCCTAGAATCAACACTTACGCCGGTTTATCAAGACCTTTGGACCAAATCTGTCGACAGCCCAATTCCTGTGGAATGGCCAGAGAAACACTTTATTGAAACAGAATGGGTTGGAAATGAAACGACTATGATGGGTCACAGTACTGAAATACCTCTTGCCCACACTTACAGTCCGATGTCTTCAGAGGCGCAGGCGTCGCAAGGCTTGAAATCGACGACAGGAGAGGGTGCCATTTTCGACCCGGGAAATTTTCAGTCTTTAGATCACTGGCTCTATTGCACCGGGGAAACAACATAGTGGTTGGGATGTTGATATTTTGATGACAAGCCATCTCAACGGTATGGAGCAATATGGGATGGAGAAGTTGCCATTTGATTCGAAATGAACAGTCGAGAAGCCATTCAAATGGGGCTGAATTAATAGAGCTATTTGCAAGACTGCTGCTGAGGCGATCTGGAGCATTCCTGAAACGAGTTTGATCAGGGTTGAGGCCTTGGAAGGAAACTTGTGGGTAGAAGCGTCGATTCAGATGCCTGAAGAGAGACTGTCTTGGTGTTGTGAAGGCGTGAAGGCGTGAAGGCGTGAAGGGTTTGAGGTGGAAGTTTCAAGTTGATTTTGTTTCACTTGTTGCTACCCGCTGCTTTGTTGTCCTTGTTCTTCTTCTTGTCCTTCTTATCCTGCTTCTCCTTGCGCTGTTCGGGCTTCATAGTGGCGTAGTGGATGTACCAGATGAGGACACACTGGAGAATGACGGCGACGAGAACGACAAGGAGGATGGTGAAGAGAATGGGCTGATCGTTGAGGACTGCGACAGCCTCGTCCGTGGCACCGATTGAGGAGAACCAGTCGAATGAACCCATTTGAGTTGTGTGAGTCGCAAACTCGAGCCGCGAACTTGGAATGATGCACTGAAGATGAATGAGATGGTCTGCCGTAGGTGCACCAGTCACGTACAGGGTGAATAATGCGACGCTTAACGCCAAGTAGAAAAAGAGAGGCCCAGAAAGTCAAGTAGGCATATGCAAGATTAAGATAGATAGATACAGGAAAATAAGAAAAGTGGCGAGAAGGAAGAAGAGAGTCGCGGTTCGATTAATGAAACGGCGCAGGCGTCACATCTGGTCAATGGCCCACAGCGGATTTGGTGAGGACGGTGAAGACCCCGAAAAATAACAGTTGACTGCAGGGGGAGCATGCTTGAGACGTTTCACACTTGCGGCACAAGTCGACTGACTGCAAGGGCGAACGATGATTGGTTATACCAAGACTTTGATCTGAAATAATGTGAAGGCATGAGCAGAATGAAGAGAAAGCCGTGGTCTGGTGCCGGCGATTATTTACTAATGCAATTGCGAGAAGCACGTCGTCTAGACTAAGGTACATACATGTTGGTTAACGCATCCACCCTCGGCTGTGGCAATGAGATGAAGTTGAATTTAGACGCCACACGTGCCCATCCGCGTGACCATCCTCGGGACATCAGAAATTCCCGGCTGCCAGGCGGTTCAGGATGGCCTGGGCACAGCCCAAAGCTGATTGGCCCTAGCTGTCCTCAGGCGCTAGCCGCATGGGGATCTTCTCAATTGAGGCTCCTCCAGGCCCAAAAAAATCTCAAGCTCGTGTGAGAAGACAGGTTCGCGCCAGACCGTCAATACGGAGCGTCCTTCTGCCCTACAAACTCGACGCCCCCCGACGTCCCTCCCCACGCGCCCTCGACTATCCCAACCTTCGTTACCTCCGCCCCGAGAGATCGGGACTCCTGCCGGCCATGAGCGTCGCACGTCCGGCGCGCACCCTCCTCGGCAGGTGCCTTGCTTCGTCCCGAACCGTCCCCGTCGTCCCATGCCACCAGTTCCATAGCTCCGCGCCCCGTTCGAAGCGGAGGTCACGCTTTCGCAATGTCTCGGCCCAGGAGCTGGGCCTGCTGAAGCCCGAGAACATGGACAAGTACAAGCAGGACAAGTTCTCCGAGTACTCGCCCGAGGAGAAGGACCAGCTCAAGGGCCACTACTCGGCCCAGCAATTGGAGGCCATCGAGGCTGGCGAAAAGGCCGTCGACCCGGAGGACATGATCATCCAGGGCCGGTTACGTGACGACCCCTACAAGCCCGAATACATCGAGGATTACTCCGTCCTTGACCCCCGATACGACGTCAAGCCCGAGATCGAGGGCACCCCGAAGGAGGTTCAGTGGCCCAACCACAGCGAGTGGGTCGACAACTACGGACAGAAGATGAGGAAGATCACCGATAAGAAGACGAGCGACCAGCTCACCCGGGCCATGGTTCGGGCGCTGCGGCGTGTCAAGGAGAGCCAGGGCGAGGACCTGATAGACCTGACCGAGGACGAGCTCAAAGACATGGAGAACGACCCGGAGCTCGCCAAGCGCTACATTATCGAGGAGGAAAAGCCCGAGCCCGACGCCAACGCCTCTGGGCCCGAGTTCATGACCCGTGCCCAGGCCATGAAGGCCGACGAGGCTGTCGACGAGGCCTGGAAGCAGGAGCTCGACAAGATTGTTGGCTTCGGCGCCCAGGGCGAGGTCGACCCCACAAGCCTCGATCTCCTCGAGGATGGCCCCGCTGGCGTCGACCGCGCCCACACCGCCGAGGCTCCCGACCTGGGCAAGGTGCCCGGCGTCGCCGGCCTGTACAAGCACGCTGTCGACCCGGAGGACCAGGGTCAGGACGACTCTGGAAAGTACCAGGAGATCAAGCGCCTGACAGGCATGAGCCTCAAGGATATCCGCTCGCTGCTCACAAAGGGTCTCGTCACCCGCTGGGTTGCTAACCAGACCCGTCTGGGCAAGGTCCGCAGCACCTCTGTCGTCGCCATTGCCGGCAACGGCAACGGCCGTCTGGGTCTCGGCATGGCCAAGTCGACCGAGCCTGGTGTCGCCGAGGAGACGGCCCAGATGCTGGCTATCCGCAACATGAAGCCCGTCCGCCGATACGAGAACCGCACCATCTACGGCGACGTCTCCGCCAAGATTTCGGGCACCGTCGTCCAGCTGATGGCTCGCCCTCCAGGTACGTCCACCATTTTGCCCCTTTTACGCTCGCTACGACGAGACTTGCTTGCTAACCTCACTCCAGGCTTTGGTCTTCGCTGTCCTCACCGTATCTTCGAGATGTGTCGCGCAGCAGGCATCCACGACATCGCAGCCCGTATGCCCCGGTCCAAGAACCCCATGAACTCGGTCAAGGCGGCATACCAGGCGCTGACGAACCAGCCTGACCCCGAGCAGATCGCCATCGGCCGGGGCAAGAAGCTGGTTGATGTGAGGAAGGTGTACTATGGCGGAGCTGTATATTAAACACACTTGTATTACCAAAGACTTGTATCTGTAGCCTGTAATGGAGGGTTTCTCCAATCTCCCGGATGTAGAACAAATCAAAGACGACGACGTTGTTGTTGTAACCTCACTTGGATGTAAATGGTGGTCGTGTTGCGGCCTCTCTGTTATTGTACTGCTCAATCGTTGTTTCTCATGTTGCATTTGCTGGGTATCAAATTACGTTCACCTTCGTTCCTCCGATTTCGCCTCTTGGCAAATGTTTCCAAATGTTTCTTGCACAAGGCCCCGTCTCGTTGTCACTCATTTCGCTCTCGGGTCGAATTGTTTCTCCTCATTGCACGTTGGAACCGTCGCCCCAGTCAAGCTCCTGCTGCAGGACTATGCTGTATACGCTCGCCTTGAGAAGCGTAAAGGCGAGACTCGTCTTCCGTTCGAGCTCGCGCAGGCCGTCGAGGATCTCGGTGCTTGGGTTGGATGCAAGATGATCAAGAATCGTAGCCAGCTGTTGAGCGAGGGCATTCGTTAGCTGATCAGTCGCGATTTACACAGCGGCAGCGCTCCAGCGCGTGCAACGAACCTTGTTCATGTTGTCGGCCAATCGCTCGTACTCGTCGAGAACCTCTTGCTCGAGCGGGGTAAGCTCTGGCGGAGAGAGGAGACCGCCTGCTGAGCCCTGCTCCATGGTGAAGGATCGGCCTGACTCCGCGCGCGCAGGGCGTCGAAATGCGGTGATGAAGAAATTATAGTGGCAATGTTTTGTTTGGGTTGCGCGGTGGGTTGGAGGGGTATCTCTCTCACAAGATTGATAGCACCTCAGTACTAAGGTAGGGGAGTATCCAGTAGCTAAAAGTGGAGCCCACATCACCACTAAGTACTAGGTACCTAGACTACCTTAGAGGCCAGGTACTTACTTACAAGTACATACCTTATTGAACCACCACCACCTCATTGCATCGAGGGGAAACCTCAAGCTCATACATATCACCATGATGAATTTCGAAGCGTCCCCTTAGTGTCAAACTTGTTGATAAATACGAATAATGTTAAAGGAAAACAATTCAAAGGAAAAAGTAACAAAAAAGCAGACATTGACCAATCAATGAGAAAAGACCGCCCCAGTCTGATCTCGGTCCCAGCTCCAGCTCCAGCTCCAGTTCCAGCAACCAAAAAGAATCCCCTCGAGTGCCTCGCCAGACAGAGGCCCTCGGTCCTTTTCAAAGACTTCAAACACAAGTGGTATCCCAATAAATCAGCTCAACCTCATCCTTCTGCCCCGTAGACCACCATCTCATCGCCGTGTATCGACATCGCGTCGGTTCCCACTGCGCTCTCCGTCCATTCGCTCGCAGAGTCGCTGTACTCGCTGTAACCATCTCCATCTGTGTACATATCCGTGCTGTTTGTAATGACCGTTCCTCTGCTACTCCTTCGCAGTGTCTCATTGTCGCTATCACCGCCATCATCATCATCGAGCGCCGAGTTGAGGACCGTCGTCTCGTCGCCCGGCAGGTCTATCGTCCCTGGTAGAGCCGATCGTGCGTCCGCCTCGTCGACCTCTTCGACTGTCTCGTTGACGCCGACGGAATTCTCCTTATCGTCGTCACCTAAGCTCCTGTCGAGATGGCCGCCCCAGCTTCGCTTCCGGTATCCCTTGCCGCCCATGGGCGTCCGCACGCTCTGGCTGCGCTTGACACCGCCCGACGCCATGTTGTTGTTGATTTGGCTCAGAGACACAATTCTTCGAGCAGTGCCAGCTTGGGCCGGAGATGCAGGGCTTCGCTTGGCAGTCAAGGCCATGCTCACCACAGACTTGCGAGCGGGCTGAGGAGTTTCAGTCTCAACGGCAGGCTTCCTGACTCGCTTGCGGCTCATAGCATCGCCGCCGCCACCGCCGTTCTTGCTGGCCTTGGACATGAGCAAGACACGAGAGTGATCCATTACACCCTCAAGGATGCGGCGCTCCAGCCCCTCGGCGCGCGTCTCCATCTCATGGAGCTCATCCTTGCGCATGCGGAGGGCTGTCTCAAGCGAGGACACGTCTCCCGTCAGTCGAGTCTTTTGTCGAATCAGACTCTCTTGCTCCGTTCGCAAGCCCATAATACTCTGCCGGAGCCTATCCTCCTCGTCGCGGAGGCTCAAGACAGATGCTTCGACATGATCCTTCTCGGCAAGCTTGCGCTCCACAGAAATCAGGGTCTCCTGAAGCGTCTTCTCATGGTCGTCATGTGCCTCTTCGATGCGCTGCTTCTGCACAGAGAGAAACTCGGAGATATCAGCGGCTGTCTGCACCACTGACGCGTGAACCTTGTCGAGCGTCTCAAGGCGAGTAAGGGCCTGGTCGGCGACGGTGCTGTGGTCGACAAGCTTGTCGAGTTTCTCGTGAACCACAGCGTCGTCATACTTGGAATCTACGAGCAGGCCCAGCTTCTCGCGAACTTCAGAGTCGTCGTACTTCTGGTCCACAAGCATGCTGAGCATTTCACGGACCTCGGCATCATTGTACCTCTCCTCGATGATCTTGTCCAGCTTCTCCCGCACATCGACATCGTCATACTTCTGCTCAATGACCTTGTCCAACTTTTCGCGAACCTCTGAATCGTCATACTTGTGTTCGATGATCTTGTCAAGCTTCCCGTGCACTTCGGCGTCGTCGTACTTTTGCTCGATGATCTTGTCGAGGCGCTCGCGGACTTCCGAGTCGCTGTAGATGGACTCGACTAGCCTGTCGAGCTTCTCGTGGACCTCTGTGTTGTCGTACTTCTCAGGAGGCAGAAGGGTCTTGAGCTCCTCCGGTGCCTTGTTTTCCGCAATCTTGTCCTGAATCTCTGTGACAGAAGTTTTCGTGTGCTCGTAGTGCTCTCCAACCATGAGCAGGAGGTCGTTGACGGCCTCAAGGATCTTGGGATGCGATTCGCTGACGTCTCCCTTCAAGCCCTCTACAACAGTCAAAGCCTGGGTGATCTGGTCCCGAGTCTGCTGGTGCTCAGCCTTGTCCTCGGTGTGAGTCTCCTCGTTGCGTGTGACAAGTTCCTCCACCTTAGTAAAGACAGTCTTTGAGGCTTCCTCCATCTTCTCAAGGGAGTCGGTGACAGTCGATCCAAGGGTGTCAACAAGGAGTTTTAGCTCGTCCGTCACCGTCTTGGAACCCACGACAGCCGCCTCCATGGTCTCATCCCGGGCCTCACTGATCTTGCTCCTATCGTCGAGGACGGTCTGAAGCGAGTCGTACTTCGCGATGAGCTCACCAATCTTCTCATCAATCTTGGTGCCCAGGGTTTCCGTGGCCTCCTGCACCTTCTCGTTGGACTCAACCTTGACGCCGGACACGACAGCCTTAGAGTCTTCAAACTCGGACTTGATAACATCAAGCATCTCCTTCAGATCCTGCTGGACGTTCTCATTCTTGTCGATTTTCTCGCCCATGGTCTCCAGAAGTTTGCTGACGCTCTCGACGCCGGATGCACCCTCTTCAAGCTTGGTGTTGATAGTGCCTTGGAACTCCTCGAGAAAGGTCTTGACTTCAGTGACTCGGTCACCAACACCAGTCATCTCTTCGTCGCGAACTGCAACGGCCTTCGTGTGAGAGTCGACGGTAGTGTCCAGCTTCTCCTGGAACTCCTTGACGATCGCTTCGAGACTTGTGACATCGTCTTTGCGGGCGAGGAGAGCGAGGTCAGTGTTGGTGAACCCATCCATGGCGGTCTTGATTTCTAGAGCCAGTGCCTCGACTGCTTCGACATCCGCCTTCAGTACTTTGTCAGGATTCTCGCTATCCTTGGTTGCCCGTTCCTTCATCTCATCAAGGCCAGTTGTGATCTGAGTAAGAAGGGTTTCAAGGTTAGTCACCTCCTCTTTGCGAGAAATGGTTTCCATCTGAGCGGTGATGGTTCCCATAGTCTCGCGGGTCTCGAGAAGCAAAGTCTCAACGGTGTCGACATGCTCCTTGCGAACGGCCTGGTCACCGTCAATGAGGTCATCAAGTCGTGCCTTGGTATTCCGCAAGATGGTCTCGATGGCTTGAACATCATCCTTCGATGCAGGGTCGTCACCATCGGTCTCGCTTTGGTTTTCGTCGTCGCCTTCGCCTTCGACCTTGGCTTTTCTGGGGACCGCTCTTGTTGAGATTTCGCGAGATCCAATTTCATCGACTGTATCCTGGACGTTGCGAAGCATCTCTTCCATCCTGGTCAAGTCATCCTTCTGGACGGCCTCCTTCTCAGGCTCAAGCGCTTCCACCTTGATGCGAAGCTGGGTGATCAGCACCTCAAGGTTCTTGATGTCATCTTGCTTGACCATGCCGGCAGACATCGCAGCGGGGTCTCCCTCGTTTTCGGGAGAGATTGTTGCTAGTGCACGTTCATTGTTGCTGTCACGCAGGGACTCGATATCTGAGCGGACAGATTCAAGACCAGACTTGAGAGCGTCCAAGATCTTCTCGTCAGAGGCGGTTTCCTCAGGAGCGACAGCACGCTCGTTGGTGCTCTCACGGAGAGCATCAATGTCAGAACGGAGTGAACCCAGCCCGGTCTTGAGTGCATCTAAAATTTCTTCATTGGCGGTGTTGTCGGCAACAGGGGCGAGTGCTTTCTCGTGGTTACTCTGAAGATTTTCAATATCCGTGCGGATAGAGTCGAGTCCATCTCTCAAAGTCTCAATGACCTCCTCATTGGACATCTTGTCGACTTGAGCGACTGCTTTATCATTGCTGTCGCGGAGGGTGTCGATATCCACACGAAGGGATTCCAGTCCATTCTTGAGCGCTTCGATAAAGTCGTCACTGATTGTGCTGTCAACCTGTGCAATAATCTTTTCACTGCTTTCGCGAACGGCATCGATATCAACTCGGAGAGAGTCGAGTCCGTTTTTCAAGGCGTCGATGACTTCGTCGTTGGAGGTATTATCAACGACAGCAACGGCCCTTTCGCTCGTCGTACTATCGCGGATCGTCTCAATGTCCAAGCGAAGTGAATCGAGTCCATTCTTCAGGGCTTCGAGAACCTCATCGTTGTCCTTATGCTCCGCTGTGGCAACCGCCTTCTCGGCGTGACTGTCACGTAGCGCCTCAATATCTGAACGCACAGCACCGAGACCGGTCTTCAGCGCTTCGAGAACGTCATCGCTGGCGGGAGGCGTAGACTCTAGCCTTGTCACAGCTCTGTCGTTATCGCTATCCTTGAGAGATTCGATGTCGGTCCGAACAGCGTCAAGGCCAGCCTTGAGAGCGTCAAGAATCTCGTCATTTGCGGTCAAATCGGCAGGCTTATTAGTGACCTTGTCCATTCCGACACGGAGATCGTTGAGGCCGTCGTTGAGTGCATCAAGAATCTCGGTAGTCTCGGCGCGAGGTCGCAGGATCTCTTGTCGCAAGTTGTTGAAGCCGGTATTCAGCGCCTCGAGGACCTCGGTGTTGTTTAGTTGGGGCGGAAGAGCAGGAACCATCGATGAGTTGACCACCTCACGAAGGCCCTCGAGCTCAGCTTGAAGTTGGTCGCGAGATTGCGAGCTCGCGTTTGAGACGAGACCGGCAACTTCGTCTTTGAAATCGTCCAATGACTTCAGCAAGTCATCCATAAACTCCTCCTGACTTGTGACGCCAGCAGCACGGTCAACGTAGCTCTCCATGGCTTTCCGGAGGTTGTCGAACCCGTCTTTTGTAGCGTCAAGTACTTGCTCCGTGTCCCGACCATTGGCAGCAACATTCTCCTTTGCTTCCTCGGAGACAGCCTTGAACTCATGTTGCAAGTACACCATTATCTCCCTGAGACGATCGGTGACTTCGTCATTGTTAGACGAAGAAGGTACTAAAGCCCGGCTCGAGTTAAGGTCCAGGTCGTTCAAGCCCTCCCTAACAGCATGCACCATGTCCTCGTGAGTGAGCTCGTTGTTTCCAAGGGCAGATGGAGCCACGGGAAACTCAAACTCCTCCAAACAGTCGCGAACGGCATCGATGATTTCTTCCCGTGACAGAGTGGCTGGCGAGTCTACTTGGGGAGGTACGAAGTGTTTCAAACCCTCAACAACGGCTGTGAAGACTTCGTCTCTGGTAGCAGCAGGAGGACGGTCGTCACGAGGGGCGTATTCTTGAAGGCCTTCTTTGAGACACGCCAGCACCTCATCGCGCTCCAATCCGAGCTGCTGAACTTCAATCTCGGGCTTGTAGTTCTCCCAGGCATCTCGCACAGCCTCGATGACATCCTCCCTGTTGAGGTCAGGCATGTTGCCACGCGTGGCTTCATTGTCTTGCATGGCCGCCCGCATGGCGTTGTAGATCTCTTGATAGTCGACAGCGCTCTTTTGAGTGTTTACTGAAGCGGCAGACTGGCGCCTGTGCTCACGAAGGACGTGGTTGAGCTGATCCTTCATCTGTTCGAGGCCTTCGTCGATGACACGCGCCACCTCATCCTTGCTTGGACTGTCGTGATCATCAACACCTCGTCGGGATGCTTGTTGCTCAAGTCTACGGCCAATTTCGCGGCCCATACCCAGGACCTCGCCACGAAGTTCCCGTACAAGGGCTTTCACCTCGGCGGTGAGGCCTCCGCCTTGAGAAACACTGTCTTTGACGGAGCGAATGATGTTGATGAGGTCATCGTTGAGAATGTCAGCGCCTCGGGTAGATGGTTCAGAGTTTCTTCGGCCCTCGTTCTTCATGATGCGCTCAATGCGCTGGGAGACAGCGCTTTGAGATTGTCCGGGGATCATGTCCATCCGGTTTGGTTCTTCCTCAAAACTGAAGTTGCGAGACCGGCTCGCATCGGGGCTCCCAACAGGGTTTCCCAACACGATTGCCTGCTCGGACTGAGCCCGAACCTGCTCAATCACCTCGTCTAGCTTTTGTGACGTGGCCATGTCAGAGAGTTTATCGGATACTTCCATCAGACGGCTGAGAAGAGACTCCTGTCCCTCCTTGGTGCCCATTTCCCGAATGATCCTGTCCAGAAGAGCGATAGAAGCCGGTGCCTCAGATCCGGCCAGTGAGGGCGTACTGATCGAACCTCGCTCTATGGAGTCTGAGAAGCTCTTAGGGGAAGGAATCCTAGGTAGTTGGAAAGGTTTTGCAGCTGGAGGGGACAGATTGTGTGGCTTGTTATCCAGGAAGTAGCTTCCAAAGGGGTCCCGAGATGCAATTCTGTTGTGGCCATCGTTGTTACCACCATTGCCGTGACCACCTAGGAGTTCCCTGAGGCTTCTTCGGATGTCCTCATCTCGTGTATTTGTAGCCTCCTTGAGGCTGAGTAGGTCTGTGGCGTTATCCCTACTTCGTCGACTCAGCTGGGACATCTCCTTCTGGAGAGATGTTGCAATGCTGGTCAAGCTGAGGATCTGGTTGGAGAGCTGATCAAGATTTTGAGGTTGCCTCACCAGGGCTGTCGAGCCGTTGGTGATGTTGGACAGAGGGTTTTCTGGTTCCTTGGATGGTGTTTGGGAACTCATACTCTGTAGGGCGAGCATTGTAGAGGACTGAGGTGGTGTGTTCTCACCCAGGATGCTCTGAGGTGGCGGTCGTCGAGCAGCCGGTCGCGCGATAGGAGTCAGACTAGAATCTGGACCTGTGTGGGAGCTCATGGAGTCCCTGTCACTGTGAGGGCCTTCGGAGACCGCGTCCCGTGATCGCGAGGGCGTTTCTGGGCGGGGATGCCTTTCGGGAGATCTGGCCGGCGAGTTGCTGGCGCTATTCCCCTCGATCATCAGACTCAGGTCGCGGACTGAGGACTGCATGCGACGGTGCGAGCCGGCCTTGGTGGGGGAAACGTCATGTATCCGCTTGTTCAAGGACGGAACCATGGTGCTCTCCCGCGCGCGCTCGTTAAGCGCAGCGTGGGCAGACTGGATAGCGCTCGAGGTGCCTGCTCGCGAGGACAAAGGCGAACCCGGGTTAAGAGGCAGCGGAGGCGGGCAGCGTTCGGGATCAGAGCTGTCCCACCTGTTTCCAGTCAGTCGGCGCAAGAAAGCCATGGGGATGTGCAGAGGAAGACGTACATTGGGACGATTGCTCGGAAGCCGTACTCTGAAGAGGCAGACTGTTGGTGTCTCAGTTGGTAGTCCCCGTCTTGGGAAGTGTCTTGCTCCGAGGAAGGCATGTTTGGGTTCCTTGGAGACGACAGACTGGTATGGTATGTGAGGAATGGAGATGGCAAGAATGCGGACGGCTCCGCAGCCACGCTAAGTTCGGATCGCACGCAACGATGATGAGGATGAGGACTGGGGACAAACAAGTCTTCTGGAACTAGCAAGCAACACAAGGCGGCAGAAAGGCGCGAGGAGGAGGAGGGACGGGGTAAAAGTAAATGAAGTCCAAGCCTCGGAGGCTGCTGCGTTGTTTAGTTGTATTTTGCAATCGTGCCGGGGGCAGCCATAGCTCCATCTATGTCGTCCGTCGTTGCAGCGCCTGGCAGCCCGGTTTATTTTTGTTTCGGGGCGGCCTGGTTGCTGAGCAACGGGTGGCGCCGCCAAACAACCACGCACCTCTACGCACCTCTACGCACCTCCACGCACCTTTTTTTCCACCAAGATCCCGGCTTGCCTATGTATGGGCCGGGATCTAACAAATGACAAGTCCACAACAGAGCAGATCACGCCACCGGCCCGAGCGACGGCATGCGCGAGGAGACCTATAGCATACATCATCGCCCAATCGTGCAGGGATCGTGGCCCTGCCAGCGGCTGTAAGGAGTATGGCCAAGCTGCTCAGCTGCTGGTGACGCTGACGGCAGTTGTCACGGCGCAGCAAGAGATCCGTGACGTGCGCCAAATCAAATCGCTTTATTTTGTACAGAGTTGAGTGCCCTCCTCCGCCTCACCGAGGCCCGAGTCGTCATATCGGTGCTTCTATCCGAGCAACCCCAACTTATATATCCTATTCCGTCTAAAACTCCCTGTCGATCTCCCGCTGTAAGTCATGTCTAGAGCATCCTTAGATTCTTTAATATCTATAATGTGAGTCCCAAGCGTTCTTCCGATTTATTTCTTGAACGCAGTGTCAAAGGCAGGGATCAAGGTCTGGGCAAGCCAGAACGAGAAGACCAGCTTAGGACCAGTCATGAGCAGCTGCAGTACGAGCTTGATTAGCGGCTTCGAATTTCAGAGTGGAGACGCGATGTGAGCGGGAGGCGGCGGGCCGCGAGTGGAGGGATTTATGGGAAAGCAAAAGTCGTGTTACATACCTTGGGGACCAATCCCTTGAAGAAACTAGAGAAGCCTTCGTTCTTGGCCATGTTGGCCAGGATTCGGAAACCACCCTCAGGGTTGTCGAAGTTACGGTTCTGGATTCGGGTCTTGATGACATCGAGAGGAGCAGAAACGACAAGCGAGGCAGAGGCACCGGCAATGGAAGCAACAAAGTTCTGGAACCAGGAGGCCTTGTTGTAGTCTTCGAGATGGAAGAGGTACTCCTTGGCGAATGCAGAACCACCGAACAGCTTTTTGATGTTAGTTGGTTCCACTCTAGATAGGAGTGTAGGGTGGAACACATACAGCGAATGAACCGGGAGCGTTACGAGCAGCAGTCCAGCCCCAACCGCGGTAGAGGCCGAAACCCTCATCGGCTACAATCTTGAGGACACCACGGCCACGGAAAGCCTCGGGGTTTGTCTGACGCTTGATCTTGAGCACATCGAGAGGGAGGAGGACGATCTCGCCGATACCGATCAGACTAGATGAGCCACGTCAATATCCACATTCCCTTTTTATCCATTCATCACTTGGATGGGCTCCTTACCTTCCAGCGGTGGAGTGCATGATAGCCTTGCCGGTCTTCTTGCCGAATGCATTTTCAAAGTCCGCACCGTAATGCTTGGACAGATAGTCACGCGCAACGGGCTGACCACCGTACTTGTACACTCGCTGAAGTACCTTGTAACCAGCGGCGTATCCCAGACCGGGGAACAGAGAAACGAACTTCTTGCCTACGGTAGCGGTCGCCGTGTCCCTGAAGATGACTTGATTCAATTGGCTAGCATTGGCGATCTGGAGGCGCAACGTGTCAATTGATCGTTCACCATAACTAGCATATTGGGGGTCGGATGGTGTTTCTTACGCGAGTCTGGTTGCTCATCAATCGCTTCGCAATGGTATCGACCTTGGCCAGGAGTTAGCGGGCGTTTCGGGGTATTTTATAGAGCAGCCGGTGGCCTCGATCACGGGCGTAAGGATGCATACGGGGTGGAAGATGGCCAGCTCGGCAATGCCAGCAGAACCTATGCAAGTTGTGTCAGTCGTGCACTTTGCGCGCGTCTCGGTCAAATGAGTATTGGCGAGCAGAACATACCGGAGCCGAGGAGTCGAGCCAGGTTCGACTCCTTCTCACGGCCAGCAGCGACAGGAGGAGACATAGTGGGCGACGGAGACGAGGAAGGAATTAATTAATTAAGGGCGGTAAGAAACCTCTTGTGTATTGCGAAGATGAAGCAGACGAGACGGGACTTGTCGCAAGAGTAAAAGGTAAGACTCGGCCTGCTTGGAAATTTTTCCACAATCACCCAGGGCACTTCCGACTGGTACTTCCCTTGCTAATTTACCAAGTCAGTACTTACCCCAGCTACCGACGTCGGAACGGCCAGAGCTTTCAGCCCTCCCTGGTGGGCTGAGGGTCCCACTTCTTATTATTCAACCGTTGTCTGGCACGCTCCAGCCACATTTCAGCCACAGAACAACTGGAAGGAGTTTTGCTCAAGCAATTTTGCATGAACCAATCACAATTGTCCAAGAATGCGCAGAACCGCCTCGTCGCGTACCCTACAGTTGAATATTCAGACTGCTTTTGGGGTCGTTGCGTTGACGTTATTGAGCTGACTTCCTGCAAGTACTATATTCTATCCTCGGAGGTACGGTGAATTAAGACCTCCAACGCGTGAGCCTGATTTAACGTCAAATGTACGTTTCCCAAAACGGAGCAGCGCGTCGAAGTATGTCTTTCCGTATTTGTTCCGAAAGACGGAGTATGGCAACAATCACGTCAGCACATCATTATATGATCTTGAAAAATTATCTTTCTTTGCTCTTTTCAACGATCTTGCTCCAGGACATATATAAAAGTACAAGCTCAAAAGACTCACAGTCCCAATGCAGTAACGTGAAGCCATCATTTGAGTACCGTGTAAGCCACTGACCAAGATGAGCGCAGAGTAAACCGTGGGTATGCCCGGCCCAGCAAGATTTTCAGTAATCGCGAAGCACCGAAATCAGCTCGTCAAGCCGCATGACCTGCCCGAGAAGCTTATCCTGCACCTCCAAATGCGTGTTGTACTTGTTATAGTGCTCTGCTGTCATCACTTCCTCTTCTTTGCCCTGTACATCCTTTCTCTCCACAAAGGTGAGAATGTTTCGTTCCTTGTGACGTTCCACTTGAAGTGTCTGTAGGCACCGCAGCATGGCTTTGTAGATATCATCCAATGCCTGATTCTGAGTTCGTTCCTTGTCGAAGAACCAGAAGAACAGTGTCCGGTTAGCCAGTCGGCTACTATCTTTGGGGACTTCTTGAACATCAACGATGCCGGCCATTTGCATCGCAAGCATCTTTCCCTGCACATCTGTCTTCTTCATGAGTGCAGCAGACGGAAGCATCTTCTCATCAAGCTTGCCCTTCTCGCGCAAGATTCGCGTCAAGCGCAGGCCATAGCGACCGTGCGATTGCTCAATAATGGAATCGAGTTCGGTCTCTCGCATCTGACCCATGAGTCGGGTAAAGTCCACAGTCCACTGGCCGCGACCATAAGTTCCGCAGTGACGGAGAAACTGGTGCTTGCTCTCTGCAAGGAGCAAAAGATGCCGTCGCATCTGGGTAATGCGGCTATCACTAGAACCGACAGCGTCGTCGAATTTCACTTTGCTCTCCCGTTCACCGTTGGGTACCTCGGGCTTCTCGTCGT
Organism: Fusarium devonianum; assembly: GCA_017140155.1. NCBI lineage: Eukaryota > Fungi > Ascomycota > Sordariomycetes > Hypocreales > Nectriaceae > Fusarium > Fusarium devonianum. Next base: position 16,590 of record JADBHU010000501.1, on the reverse strand, counting down.
CGTCATCTTCAGCCCACTCGTCTTCGTCCGCATCAACGGTAATGGTACTTCTTCGGCCTGGAGGGCCAGCATCCGAATCGTCCGAGTCATCATCTGTGTCAGGGGCCGTCTCCCTTACTCTCTCGGCGCTCTGGGAGTCGATTTTATCCTTTGATGTTTTGCCAATTCCAGATTGGACGTTGAGAGATTCATCGAGGTTATCAAAAATGTCCACGGTTGTAACTGCAGATTGTCCTGGTGCACCGTCGTCAAGTAAGGCATCAGGCTGACATCTCGAGAAATCGGAAGTCAAGAGATCCAGAGCTGTGTGATAGACCTCGCCAGTGACTTCTCCTAGCATTTCTGCCGCAAAACTAGCCAAGCGCTGGTTCCGGAGCTCCACTAAGCATCTCTCATGGTTGATCCTGACAACTACGTTGGGCTGTCACATGTTAGCTCAATACAGAGCAATGTTATCAGATTCAAAGGCCTTACGTTCAGTCGTGGAGCATTATGATTGTGTGCCCCGTTTTGCGCCGCGCCATTTGCGAGTTTTCGCCTCTTTGGCGCAAAATCCCCACTCTGGTCAAGTTGACGCTTGAGTATTGTAGGTTGGTCCCGGAAGGCTCGAAAGCGGTCGATAATTTGGCGCTGCGCCTCGCTCTTGTTCTTGGTGACCTTCTCGCCCGGACGGGTCTTTGTGACGTCGTCTTCTATCTCTCGATACACATCTTGCGGGTTGCGGAAGCTCTCGGGGCGCACAGTTTCGATGATCTCTGTTCGAATAAGGCGAACCAGAACGGCATTCAGGTGATCTTCCGACTCAATAAGACCGTTGTGCGAGTTGTGGTCCCCATTTGTATGGCCGTTGACCTTGGGTGCTCGTGAGCCGAACGCGTGGGAAAGGTCTGCGATTCGGGCATGACCTAGCAGCATAAGGGTCTGCGCCAGTTCTCGCTCTGCAGTGCCATATCGTTTCTCGACTACATCCAATATCTTGCCTGATCGCACAAGATTATAGCAAGCATCGGCGTTGGCTTGGTAATGCGTGACGTCGGTGTCGGGGTCTGTATGGTGGTAGAGTAAATTTTGCTGGATCAGAACAGCAAGGCCATTTCGTAAGTATCGTGGAGTAAGTGCTGTGTGCTGAACCAGTTGTGAAATAGTCGAGCGGCCTTTGTTCAGCAGCGCAATCAAAATTCGCTGGTTCGCGACAACTGAGTCAGCCCCGCGATCTCACGCCAAAAAAAAGAGAGGAGAGATGCCATGTCCCAGGCATATCTCAGAAAGGGAACTCGCATACCGAGGGCAGTTCGCCATAGAGGTCATTGACTAGGAGAGCACAAAGCTCAGCGGCGTGTTTTGTCTGTTGCGAAATTCTGTTAGTCGATGCTGAGACGATGCACAAGCTGAGGCAGCGACGTCGACTCACAACGAGCATTGCTTGCTCCTAGAGATCCTCTCACTATCTCTAGAGCTGCCACAATTGCTACCGCGGCGTCATTGATCTGCAAACAGTAGCGATAAAGAGACAAGGCCTGCCGGCGTAGAAATTGAGATAGCTCCTGTTGTCGGTGATGTCAATGGATTGAGGGTGCAAGGCGAGAGAGCGCGGAGGGAACGCTGGAATACTTTTTTGCGGCGCGAAAGGAATCCTTAATTTTTCCCTGCTGCCCTGGTGTAAGTCCAAAGGCAAAAGGTGGCTAGGCCTAACTTGGGTGGGGTGAGGTCTTTTCCCTGTAGCTACGCTCAAGTACCGCTCCCAAAAGGTACTAAAGCGATACTGAGCCAATACCGCGGGTGCAAATCTGGCTGACCGGAGCCTATCACGTGATATAGTCGATGATTCCCCGTTGCCCGAAAATTAGACGGGACCTTTTCGACGAGGCACTTCTTTTGGAGATCAATTGCTTCACTCCGACGGCCGAAGGATTGCCAATTGCCTACGCCATCACCCTCGACAATGATCTCGAGATCGTCCCTCGCGCGAGCTGCGCAGCAGGCTGCTCGTCGTTCCTGCCGCGTCCAGTGCCGAACCTTCGCCGCCGCCGCGTCGACCGGATCGTATGAGACCTCGGATGTGTCTGGCCTCAAGGTCGCCTCGCGGGACGCCCACGGCCCTACCACCAAGCTCGCGGTTGTGGCCAAGGCCGGTACCCGATATCAGCCTCTGCCTGGTCTGACTGTTGGCCTGGCCGAGTTCGCTTTCAAGGTGAGGAAGCCCGGCATCTGGAGGTGACTCGGGAGTTGAGCTAATTTGCCGGGACTATATAGAACACTCAGCGACGCTCTGGTCTCCGCATCACTCGCGAGTCTGAGCTCCTCGGTGGTCAATTGGCCTCCTCGCACACCAGGGAGGCTGTCGTAGTTGAGGCCAGCTTCCTCCGCGAGGATCTGCCCTACTTCACCGAGCTGCTCGCTGAGGTCGTCTCGCTGACCAAGTACACCAGTGAGTACACTGGAATACTCCGTCGACAATGCTCCCTTGGCAGAGCTGACACCATTTCTAGCCCACGAGTTCCACGAGGATGTTGAGCGTGTCCTGCACGCTAAGCAGGCGGCTCTCAACGCCGACGTCGCGGCCGTCGCTCTCGACAATGCCCACGCCATCGCTTTCCACACTGGCCTCGGCTCCTCCATCTACCCCGGCTCTTCGACCCCCTACCAGAAGTACCTGAACGAGGAGTACATTGCCAGCTATGCCGACGTCGTCTACTCCAAGCCCAACATTGCCCTCGTTGCCGACGGTGCCGCCCCCGATGCCCTCTCCAAGTGGGTTGGACAATTCTTCAAGGACGTGCCCTCCGCCCCTCGAAGCGGCGAGACCCTCAAGACTGAGGCATCCAAGTACTTTGGTGGTGAGCAGCGAACGAGCTCCAGCTCTGGCAACGCCGTCGTCATTGCCTTCCCCGGCTCTGGCTACGACTCTGCCAAGCCTGAGATGGCCGTCCTTGCTGCCCTGCTCGGCGGCCAGTCCACCATCAAGTGGGCTCCTGGCTTCAGCCTCCTCTCCAAGGCTACCGCTGGCACCTCCGGTCTCTCGGTCAACACCTCCAACCTCACCTACTCCGATGCCGGTCTTTTGGCTGTGCAGCTCACTGGTCCTGCCGCCTCCGTCCGCAAGGGCGCTGAGGAGACCGTCAAGGTACTCAAGAGCATCGCCGATGGCAAGGCCAGCCAGGAGGACATCAAGAAGGCCGTCTCCAACGCCAAGTTCAACGCTCTGAACGAGAACCAGCTCCGAACACCGAGCGTTCTCCTTGCCGGCTCTGGCATTGTCAACAGCGGCAAGCCCTACGATTCCGCCAGCCTCGCCCAGGCTATCGACGGTGTCTCTGCTGACGCACTGAAGACCGTAAGTTTATTATGTGCCCCACCACTTGTGATGCGAGAGACTAATGAGCATACGTGCAGACTGCCAAGGCTCTTCTTGACGGCAAGGCTACTGTCTCTACCGTTGGTGATCTGTTTGTGCTGCCCTTCGCCGAGGACATCGGTCTCCGGGTATAGATGGGGGTCCAAGAGAGACAAAAGCTTGTACCAACAGTCAGAGTTGTTTAGAAGAGGTGGGGGAAAGGATGTCCTCTTTGTGAATATTTGTAGTAGAAATCCTTTGGTCCATATTACATGTCCCTTTGCTCTAATCAGCGTGCGTGAAGGCATCATGCAAGTCTAATGAAATGGCTGAGACTGCTAGCGGCCATTCTATGCTGAAATGTGACATGATCTAGCAATAGAAAAGGCAACTCTCTCATGGGTATGCGGTATGCGGTATGCGGTAACTATGCGGTATGCGATTTTCACTTTGGATCGCATAGATGCGAACAATAGGCCTTATCTGCGCACCAAAACACAGTGCCTGGAAAGCGTAAGTTGTTGGCTACATAATAGCCTGCAATGGAACGCTCGCGAGTGAACCTAGTGAGCCTCACATTTCCCTTATCAACTCGTGTGGTTGTATTGTTCAGGCTGAGCCAAACCGGTGAACCTGGCCTGTCCACCCCAAAGTTGCAGAACCAGCATCGTATTTGTGGTCGTGACTGTTGTGCGACCAATGCTATCTGATACGTTCACGAGAATGGAGGCTCTCCTGGCTGGGTTTTTACCCGACCAAATGTTTCACCCACCCAGCCCCAGCAACGGATGTAATCACCATCTCAGGCGATGTGCGGGGACGAGCACTGTGCAAATCATGCTGCAACTCCTTAATTACAATTGGCAATGAGCTGAGGTTAGAGCTGGAAGTGAACAGGACGACCGTCAAGTCAATACCTAATCCATGCATCGACCACTATCAGGACTCTCTGGTCGACGGACGGCGAGGCGGCCCGGTGAACTAAGATATGTACACTGTGATGCACTGTGTCTCCCACACGCCCTCTCATAGGTCGAATGAGGCTGTCCTTTCTGGAGTTTCTAGGGGATAGTACCTCTGGCACACACAGTCCACCACAGACACGCGCACAAACAGACTGCCCTGCCCGTTGCGAGCTTGTCTGGGGCTCCTCTCGGCTAGCCCCCCCCAAAAAAGCCCCGTCCGCGGCCGCGGTCTAGTAACAAGTCCCCCCCGTCACTGAACCTTACCTTGGCTTTGAGAAAACAAAGCCTCGTTCAACCACCAACTCCCGCTGCTGTCTGAACCTCTCCCTCAACTCTCCCCTTTCACACGACCCCATTCTCTCCTACCTTCGTTCCATGCTCTTGTTGCCCATTGCGAGGCAATCGTAACAGCGCCCGGAGCTGGACGACCCGCCCCAGACCCTCCTCTTGTCTGGTTTCCCAGTCGCTCGACTTCTCAAACCCCCCACGAGGTAAATGGCTTGCCCCCGTTCTCGCCTTTTTACGCCCATCTTTCTTTGCCAGTCGCCGCCTTTTTTTCCCTTGAGCCGCCTTCCTCTTCCTCTTACTCCATCCGCCTCACACTTAGCACTCCCTGCATTACCTCTGTCACAATTGCACTGGCTCGCAAAAGACCTTACATAGGCATCTAGCCCCAGGCCTGGCCGTTTAGAGGCGTCTTTGCGTGTGGATGCAGGCACTAACTGATCTGCACAGTCTCGAGTGAGCTGTTGGCAAGTTAGCTTTGTGGCCTTTGCCCAGCAAACCCCAACCTTGAATCTTCCGCCCCCACAAACGCCGCAGTCCTTTTCGTCGTACCGAACCGTTTCGGTTGCCCATCACGAGGTAGGTCCCGTCTTGAAGTACAGTCTTTGATGGTATTCCATCCCCTATCGACTGCGCGCATGCTCTACGGTTATCGGGCAACCACTGTGCTCACGTCATGGGTTTGGACGTGGCCTCTAGCGATCTTGTTGAGCTCCATTAACCACGACTGTTGCCGCTTGACTCCTGCATTCCAGGGACTGACACATGTTCTAAGTAGGGTCGAGAAGCCCACTGCGTTTGCGAATCTCCGACGCGACATCGACGACCCGCCTGTATCGACACGCAAGCCTTCTACTTGTGGCTAACTGAATGGTGGCTGTGGTGAATAATATCTGACATTCGTTCGAACGTTCTGCATAACGATAAAGAGCATTGCCAACATGCCTCTCCCGAAGAAAGATGGGATCGTTGGCGGAGGTCCTGGGGGAAAACAGAATGGTCGGTTACGAGAACCTACAACCTGTAATATCTGGTTATCTAATACTGTGTTGCTACAGGAAACCGCTCTTCTTTCCGAACCGACTCGGCCATTTCCAATAGCCGGTTCGGTGGTGAACGGGTTTTACAACCTTGGGTTCCCGATTCGAGTGATGCCCTCAACGGCAGTCTCGAAAAGTCCTCCAGCAGCGGACCATGGGACCAGTTTGCAGAGAACGAGAGGCTCTTTGGTCTCAAGACAGACTACGACGAGAACATTTACACTACTGCCATCAACAAGAACCATCCTCAGTACAGGGAGCGGATAGCTGCGGCAGAGAGAAAAGCCCGAGAGATCGAGCGCAGTGCGCCTACTACAGCTCACGTGGCTGAGGAGCGTGTCATGGATTTTGTCGGCGGAGACGACGGCGGAGACGAAGAAGACAAGTATGTGTTCCGCAAGACAAAGGGCTTCATTGCGGTTGCTAACATTTCCCTTCCTATAGATACAGCGGTGTTCGGCGACAAGAATTTCCTGCGCTTGGGCGAGAGAACAAGTACATGCCGCCAGCGAAGAGGGCGCCCGCTGCCCAGTCCTCTGTCAAGGGTGCCCCTATTGATCCTGCCATCATTTCATCGCAGATCAAAGCGACTCCCAAGAAGCAAGCCTCTCCGACACCCGAGGAATCAAAGCCTCAGACTCCGGATGACAGCCAAAACGGATCTGCTCTCAAAGCCGATGCTCAGAAAGCCAACGCTGAAATCAAGACTGCTGAAGTCCTCGCGACCGAGTCGAAGCCTGCTGTCCCGCCTACCAACGGCCAGACCGCGAACTCGACGCCCAATGACAAGGCCAATACGGCCCAACGCTCGTCCGTAACCGGAACACAGGCTGCTCCCACCCCTAGCGCGACGTCCACGGTAGAGCATGACGTTCTTAAAGAATTCAAGACGTTTGCCAGCCAACAGCGGCAGAACGCTGAGAAGGTCCGAACCAACAAGGCCAGGGCCGATAAAGAGGTCAAGCTTACCGAACTGAAGAAGTTTGCCAATTCTTTCAAATTATCCACCCCTGTGCCTACGGACCTAGTTTCCATCATCGCCAAGGACCCAGTCAAGCAGAAGGAGATCCAGGCCAAGGCCATCAAGAACGCCGAAGATGTAGCCAAAGCCAAGGCCGACACTACGACGAAGGAAAAGGTTACCCCGTCCAAGGAAACCCAGAGCAAGGCACCTGCACAGAGCACACCGGCAACTGTCGGTCCCGCCAACGACACCTGGTCTGCTCGCGGTCCCGCAGGCGCTCAAGTAACCCCTCAAGCCGGAGGTCAGACTCGCCATCCCGGAGCTCGCCAGCAATTCCCACAGCAGCCATACCACGCGCAGCAGTACCGGAACAACCGCGGTGGGTCACACATCCCTTCACAGCAGCAGACCGGCACTCTGGCTCAACGACTTCGCAATGTTGAGCAACAAAAGTACTCCCAACCCCCAGCACCTCACCAGCCTCACGTTCCTGGACAGGAGATGCGCGCTCCACCAACTGGTCCAGCCAGTGGCGTCGACTCTGGCTACAACCGACGCCTTAGTGGTGTTGCCGGCCATTCGGGAGCCAAGCTGAACCCTAACAGCCATGAGTTCAAACCCAGCCCATTTGCAGCAGCCTTCAACCCGAGTGGGCACCCCAGTGCGGGTTCGAGCCCACGATCCGCTGTCAACCACGTCGACGCTTCAGCCAGCACTGCTGCTGCTCCCTCCGGACAGCTCATCCGACGCAAGACCAAGGCCATTGACGTAAAGAAGTGCTACATTCTTTCGCATATCCAGATCTTTACGCCGGTATCGGGTCGCAACTGGGACGACAACGCCGGTCTCCGTCCTTCCTACGACACGTTGCCCACGTGGCGACAGCTTCAAGATGACGAGAAGCCGGAGTCGACGATGCATCTGACATACAAGGAATACTTTGAGCGCCAGCCTTTTGGCGGACCTGCCTTGGCTACCCCCAACCCTCAGCATGTCGTCCCTCAGATGCCTCATCAACACCAGCTACCTTTCCACCTTCAGCAAGGCGCGCACAACATGGCCGCGAGGGGGTCGCCCCATATGCCTCCTATGCAGATGCACACCCCACAGCACGGCCCCGGGCCTCATCCGCCGTATGGCAACGACGACCAACGGATGATGCACTCCAACTCGGCCCAGTCGTTCGCCTCGCCCCGCCTTGGCAATGTACCTATGGCATACAATTCGCCCGCCCAGGTGCCTTATAACCAGCCCGTCTTTATGGGACCTGGAACTCCACAGATGGGACAGTTCCGTAGCTTTTCCAACAACCCTCAGTACATGGCTCATCAGCAGGGCCAAATGGGCGGTCCAATGATGATGCAGCCACAGTTTATGCCTGGTCCCCAGGGAATGGTCCCTGGTCCCCAGATGATGTACCCCGGCGCTCACCCACAATTCATGCCCTCGTCCGGACCACAGCCAGTACCCGGCGTTAACGGGTACCCCAGTCCTGGTCGTTCTGCAGCGCCGATGATGGCGCATCAGGGGTCGCAGCAGGGTCAGCCAATGTATGGCATGAGTCCCAACGTGCAATACAACCAGCCGGTCTTCAACTCAGGTCAACAAGGTGGACCAAGTAAGTAGTTCAAGTACACATGTGCGAGCAGAGAATCAACGCTAACAGCATTGCAGTGAGAGGAGGGTATGGCAGCCCCGCGCCCCAACATTTCGGAACCAGTCCTTCACAGGGGCATCAGTATGGCCCACAGCACCGAAGCGGTAGCAACAATTACAACAAGGGATACGCAGGCCAGGGGCAACACCAGACACCTCAGCCCAACCACGCCGTACCGGCTGCGAGCCAAGGTCGACCAGCTGAGAGAGCAGAGGAGGCCAAATAAGGAGACGATCTGCTCTATCATTATGTGCTTCCGCACCGAGGATGGAAGCACGACATCCTTAGCATGGCCTTTCCGAGCGAAGGCCTAACCGAGATAGACTTTGCAATATTTCTATGTCGGGGTTTGAGTTGCAGTAACACGACAGCGAGGCGTGCTGATAGTTGAATGCGAGTTGCTGTATGGAGCATTCGTACAGCGTCGCACAACCAAAAGCTTGAACAACAATAGGCTCGAGGCTTGGGTCGCCAGCAGTTGGGTTAGCAGGCGTGACCTTGGGTCTTTTACAATGAATTGGTCCGGCCGATGAGGTCGGACGAAGAACGTGTTGCAGTGACATGAGAGTCGTTTTCTCTGCTACGTTTACGATCGGTTGGCACCGAGGTCGGTGATGACAGTCACCTGCGCTGGAGAAAGACGAGACCTTCAATTTCTGTTCTCGGCTCTATCTAAGCGATGTCGGACGAACTGGACGAATAGCAGTCGGCCAAACTGGCCGAGGATAGTATGACGACCCCTTCAGGCTACGCTCAGGTGAAGGGACAGGAGGTGCCGAAGTGGGCCTTTTGCTGCCGGACCTGGGACTCGAAGTAACAGAAGAACGACTCGTTACCAAGACGCCAATCGCCGAGGCTGATGGATGGTCGGCATACCTTTGTGAAATCATGACTCGATATTTCCTGCCGACGGGTATTGTTCTGGAAAGCTCGGGCAGCATTTGATAAAACAGTGTCAGCGTGAGAGTAAAAGGACGCACCCTGTGCGGCGACAAAGGGGCGGGAACTTGAGGGATCGCTGTGATCTGTCAGAAGGATTGAACAGAAGTAGAATCCTTCATATCGTTAACTTATCCCTAGCTCGAAGCTGCAAGGTAGCAAATGAGAAGTACAAAGCCTATAATCCGTTGCACAAGCGCTTGGGACAAGTATCGTAATTTGCGATGTACAGGTATTGATCAAGAAGCAGGGCATTGTTCATCGGAGATGGAGAGTAACAACCAAGGACGGCACTGACATGGACCCAGTCTGGATGGATGATTTAGGTGCCGTATCATTGGCTTGTGCAAGACATGAACGAGTCCAAGCTCAGAAGACCCGTAATCAGGAACAACAGTAGGGCGTGTAGGACGGACTAGAGCTTGACCAGGTCTTGAAGAATTTGAGATGCCGCCAGCGCCGGAGAAACGAAGGTCTAGGACTGGAGACGAGGTGGCCGAATCGTGAGTCGTGAATAGCCCGAACGAGGATTCGATGAGTCTTCTAATTAGCGGCAGAGGGGCGGGCGGGGGCAGATAAAAGTCCGAGCGAGTCAGGGTTGAGGCACTAATCAACGGGCCAACGGGAGAAGTCGATCGCGCACTTGGGGGAACATGTCGCGGGGGATTGGCGGATGGATCTGACGGATGCGAGGAGTAAGCTGCAAGATCAGCGAGCGGATTGTACGGCTTCGTGGCCGGGTTGCCCTTGCTACGATCATTACTACGTGACGCACGTATACGAATATACGCATACACGCGCGGCTAGAAGATGGTGGAGACAGATTATGCGACTTTGAAGCCATACAAAAAGGACGATGCAGAATCAGGGCACTGGTATGGAGAAAGGCTGGCTGGGAGGGATGACAGTGCCGTTTCCAGTATGAGGTATTAACCGAGTCAAAAGTCAAGGGTTCAATCCAGAATCTAGAGCTAGAGAATATGAGGGTCCTTTTACTTGGTAGGAAGGACAAGGCCCAGCGCTGCCATGTGGTATCGACGGTGAGGGAGAATGGATGCCTTGACGGAGGCACTGAAAAGAAACCGTTTGCGAGACGGTTGAGGCGTCAAGTGTGACGGAAGGCTGAAGACGGGCGGCGGGTGACGCTAACGAGTAAGGTATGTAGGGGACCTGGCGCTAGCGAAAGAGACGCAATCGGCGCCAAGGATAGATTCAATCGCTGCGAACGACTCATGACACTTGGCAGTTGTTTGCAGAGACAGACGGTATCAGAAGCCATACTGCTGTGGCGACAGCCAAGCTGTGCTCAAGGCCTAGCTTGGCTGGTATGGGCTACTACTACTTTACCTTGATCGTCGAACCCCGGCGTAACCAGCGTTTGGTGATGCAGGGTAGTGCAGGGTAGATAACGTTAGAAGCAAGAGAGTCGCTGTAACGCGACACCATTCTCGAATCCCGCTGGTCATTCCAGACTAACAACTAGTTTTGGTGCCGTATCAAAGACTCGAACCTTGCGCGACATATTGCAACGGCGCTCTTGCGTCAAGTTGGCCACAGAACGAGCCCATCTCGTAGCACTACATCTCCGCTGGTCATGGGGGCTGTAAATCTGGGAATCTCGACTCGCCTGTCACTCCATGTCTCTCAGTCGTCACCTCAGCTGTCAGCTGTCCTCGTGGACCCGTACACTGCCCACTCACAAGGGTGACTCACGTGGGCCGCTTAGAGACATTGTCCATTCTTCCATGAGGCGCAACCGCACGTAGTATCTATCTATCCCTGGCAGACTAACGCAGGACCGGATGAAGCAGCGAAGGGCCGGGAGGGGGGATCATGTCTCTATTCTGGTTCACATGTCAATCGATGACGGAACTGCGCACAATATGGCCCTTGCTGGACAAGTGACTACGCCTTTGGACTTGGGTTTTCCTCCACTCTTTACAGAGCCATCTACCCTAAAGCAGGCATACTAGCAGCTGCACTTTCGCTGAGGTGGATCTGTGGATGTCAGTTTCCACCCAAGCCCGTGTCATAGAGAGGTTTTTTTTTTTTTTTTGGCTCATCTAATTTTCGGCCTTTCTTTGTCAAATGTCAGGGCCAATCTATGAGTATTGTTGTTGTTATTCAACCCCTTTTGGTGAATGCGTTGGTCGGCCCGCTATGATCGCTGGACCTGACACTTCCACTTCCAGACCAGGTTCCAGGTTCCTCATTGTCCCCTCCGTCTCCTCAACTTTATCGACGACTCTCGTGGGCTTGCAGAAGCTCGAGCGTTTCACTCAGGTACGAACCCAATCAATGCGCCCCTTGGCCGCGGGTGGCGTTTCAAGTGCCAGGGGCCTCCGAGGCTCCAATTGGCCAAGCGCTCTCTAGCCCGTCACGGCGGCCTGCTCCAGCGCCCTTCCCAGGCGAGCCGAATCCCTGTCGACTGCCGGGAAAAATGCGGAACCTGGGACTAGCCACGGCCACCTCAGCCAGTCCCAAGGCCACGACGACTTACACTTGCGACTTGTCTCCTTTCTTTATCCGTTTCAACTGTTGGAAGGGCAGTTCTCTGTGCCAATAGGTAAAGTAAATACGCAAGACTGGAAATAAATGGTAGAGTTGAGCAAATTGGTCAGCAGAGAAGAGTGTGAGAAAAGCGATAGCTACCTTACCTTAGCCTATGCTGGTGAGGACGGCCCCGTGTCAGGTACCTTAGGTACACAATCCTGTAGCATGGCACGCAGCGGACAAGCGCGGCACGAGAAAAAACGAACGCAGAAAGTGTCATGAAAACGGCCATATCGCCGAGTCATACAAGAGGCAATGGCGCTAACAGGAATACCGATACCATGTGTATCAGGTGATCGTCCGCGGGTAGGTAGCATTGACATGGTTAGACGGTATCCGACGTCCGTGTGTGTGGGGAAGATCGGTTTCGAGTTCAGTGCCTGGCGCCTGGACCGCTCGGTCAGGGGAACCACTCTTTGTAACGACTTGAAGAGGAGAGTTGAAAGGGCGGCCAGTGTCTTTCTCCTGGTCGCAGGGGTCGCGCATTGACTGTTCGCATTGCGCGCATGGGCCTGCTAGGCGCCCAAAGGCTTTCGCTCTCCCCCCAGGGGTTTGTCTCCACGTGCATGCGACATAGACGCCCAAAGTCGAGACGCATCCACCGCCAGTCGCTTGTCTCTCTCCCAGACGGCAGTGGCCAAGACAGGGAAAAAAAGACAATGGGGCATGGGTGGCATCCCGGCCCGCTGGGGAGAAATGTCGATCAGGACCCAGGATCTGAGAGCGTGTGAGTGGATTTTACATATTGTGTGTATGATCTGTCGCTGCGGTGGGGATGGAAGAAGGGCAGATGAAGACCGGGAGCGACTAACAGCTCGGGAACACTCCCCTTAACCGCGCTGCGATTCAGGATATGCCCTGTCCTTGACAGTTAGTGGCATTGGCTATTTTAGCCTGGCAACTACCGTAGCTAGTATTCTCGTAGGCGTGTAGCAGTCGCTCCCTGGCAGTCTTGTCGTTCTTGGCCCAGAGGAGACCGGAAACGAAACAACTGAAACATCTCAGCCAGTCCCTGGCTCCAAAGTACAAAAGACGTCCTGTCCGACCTTCCCAAGGCCTCCCTTCCTTCCCTTTCTCCTCTCCAGCACTGCTCAGGAATTTATTGCCTTACTCACAGACCCGTCTTGTCGGATCTTTCTCTTCTTCGCTTACCTCTTCTTTCAACTTCCCCTAGACGGGCCGGATACATTCCCTACAACCAACTTTTCAAGAACTTCACTTCTGACCTGCTCTCCGTTTGTAACAGAGGCTGGTTTCTTCTTTCTACTACATTCCCGATCAGACAACTCACCACACCGACTCCTCGGGCCACACGGCAAGAAAACAAGACAAGCTCGGCTTTGTGCTACCATTGCCTGCTCCCGTTCTCCCTATTCGAGAAACAAGGCCGTCAGCCAGTGAAAACAAGACCAGGATATCAGTGTTCGGCATCTGTCGTCCTCACTGCTCGTCACTGCTCAGACACCTCCCACACATTTTTCTCTCACCTGGTTTTTTTCTCTCATTCGCAAGGCTTCCATTGTCTGGCATCGCATTCCTTCACACCAGGACCCCTTTTTCTTCAGTAACCCACAATCCTTTTGTTGTTCGATCAGAACACCAACACCAACAGACCACAATAGAACCCACTTGCACACGCACGCGCGTATTGTTCTGGTCCACTCCCTCATTCACAACCAAGTTCACTTGAACAGTCAGACTCTGATCTTTTCCATCACCACGAGCCGGGCTCACATATAAACCACCTTCGATTCTTTGCCAAGAGCATATTCCTCTCTCTCACCATCACTCATACAACACATACCAGGGATACACTCCTGTCACGACATCTGAACCATACACGCACAACACACACTTTGTGTACAACAACAGGAAATCTTTCCAACCAAACTTTCTCTCCTTTCACCTCTTCTCTCTCTCTCTCCCGATACCCACTTCTCACCACTCCTAGACGGACGTGCTGTGACGAGTCTTTCTTTTTGAAACCTAGAAAACACAACAAAACACCAGCGACAATGAAGTTCGCTTTCGAGTCCATTGCTCTCGTCCTCGGGCTGGCTGGTCTGGCCCAGGCACACATGGAGATGATCTACCCTGCTCCCTTCAAGTCCAAGGCCAATCCCAACGCCAACGGCGACGTCGACTACAGCATGACCGCTCCCCTTGAGGCCGGCGGCGCCAACTTCCCCTGCAAGGGCTATCACTCTCTCTTCGGCACTGATGCCGGCGCACCCACCGCAGAGTGGAAGGCCGGCGAGACCTACAACATGACCATCACCGGCGGTGCCAACCACGGCGGCGGCAGCTGCCAGGCCTCCCTCTCCTTCGACAAGGGCAAGACCTGGTCCGTCATTCACTCCTACATCGGCAACTGCCCCACCGCTGGAACCTCCAGCTACGATTTCACCCTCCCCAGCGACACTCCTTCCGGCGAGGTCATCTTCGCCTGGACCTGGTTCAACCAGATCGGCAACCGTGAGATGTACATGAACTGCGCTGCCGTCACCGTCTCTGGAGGCTCTTCCAAGCGTGCCAACGCCCTGAGCAGCCGCCCCGAACTGTTTGTCGCCAACGTCAACAACGGCTGCACCACAAAGGAGGGCTCCGACCTTGAGTTCCCCGACCCTGGCCCGGACACTGACAACAACTCCTCAAACACTTCTCCTCCCCAGGGCAGCTGCGCCAAGGCCGGTTCTGGCTCTGGCGGCTCTGGCGGCTCTGGCGGTTCTGGCTCTGGCTCTGGCGACGGTTCTGGTGCCGCTCCCAGCACACCCGCCGCCGCTCCCGCTCCCATTCAGACCAAGCCTGCCTCCAAGCCTTCCGCTCCTGCTGACGGCGCTTCTTCAGTGTATGTATCCCCCTCTTCTACTGTCAGCCATTCCTCTGACTCACAAACCTTTAGCCCTGGAGGTGTCTTCATCACCGTCTCCCAGCCCGCCGAGGGAACAGGAGCTCCTGCTCCTCCGACCCCTTCCGATGGCGGCGATGCTGGCAGCAGCACTCTGGTCACTGTCACCAAACCCACTGCCAGTACTGGCGGCGAGCCTGAGCCCACCGACGTTGCCAGCCCCGAGCCTGAGCCTACCAACGTTGCCAGCCCTGAGCCTGCTCCCACGAAGCCTGCTACCCCTGGCTCTGGCTCTGGCGGCTCTGGCTCCGGCTCTGGCAACAAGCCCGGATCTGCTTGCGACAACGAGGGCGAGTGGAACTGCATCGGTGGAAGCAAATACCAGCGCTGTGCTTCTGGTCGATGGTCTGTCATTCAATCCATGGCCTCTGGCACCACATGCTCCGGAAACAATAGCATGGCCTTTGCCTGGGGCTTTGGCCGCAAGCTCGCTCTCCGCACCCGCCGGGTCTAAGACCCTACGGATTGCGGTGAGATGAAAGGGGAAGATTGACATGAGGAAACGGAGACACGAGTTTCCGGACGACACGATATGACAGGCTGGAACGGTACATACTGTGCATTTTGTGATGACCAAACACATAGGAACATGGGGAGTTTTGGGCATTTTGTAGATGGCATAGGGCATGAAGATATGCAGGATCATGAATTGAACTTATGGATATTCCAACGCACTTCCCATTGACGTGATTGTGACTGTATAAAGTAAGAAATACATCTTTGCAAAGAGCATGGTTCGTAGAACAAAGAACAAAGACGTATTCAGGCCTTTTGTTGGTCCTTTGATAACTTACTCAGGTAAGGCGGATTTTTTCTAATGCTACTAGTATTGATTGGTGGCATAGTGAGGGTACGTACTTGAGGTGAGGATGCCAGCTGAGAGCACGCGATAGACTCCCTTATCATGCAAGTGCTTTGCCTTGTGCTGAAGAACTTGCTTCGAAAACACAGGCTGAGTCAGGCGTGAGGACTCCAAGAGGCAGCCCACGATGGGCAAGGTAGATTGGAGCAAGGAGGCTGGACGTTAACGGATGTTGCTCCCCCGGGGGATCAATCCGGTCCAGACGCGAAGGCGACAGTGGAGGGCGTAGGCACAGTGTGCGTTGATAGGCGTGAGAGTGCTGGTCATTGGGCAGCAAGCGGCTTTCTCACCCAGCCTGACTGCAAGTGTGCGGGTCTGCACAGCCTTCACACTGTACACGTAGGACAAAGATCCCACCTTGGGTACTAGTGTCTAAAACCTCGAGGGGACGCAACCATCGGCGGTGGACGTGGGGCTGTGTCAGAGCCATGTCGTAGCTAAAGTCAAGACCGAAAGATAAGTAGGTAATTACTAACATACCTAGTAACTATGTTGATGGTTGAGGCAATGGCGTGCCATTTATCCATTCCTGGCTACTACAGCGTTGCTTGCCCGAAGCAAACGACGCGAACGAGTGAAAGAAGAGAGAAGCTTGCACTAGTTAGTACTGTAGGTAGTACTCATAGGTAGCGTTCCAAGCAACCTAGAGTACTACCTAGGTAAGGTAGGCAAGTTACTACTGAGCCAAAGGAGGACCAAACAAGCGGCAGGCTTCCCAAGAGTTTTCCACTGAAGCGCCTGATTCATCATTTGGCCGCCCGCCAACCTTGAACCCACTTTGGGTTGGACCTGGGCCTGTTTTTTTGTCTCCTCTGGCTCTTCCCATCCCCCATCGCACGGGCATCCATTCTCGCGCGGCGGACGCCCCTCCCCCTCCAGCCCGCCAGCTTTATAACCTCCACCACCCAAGGCGACGCCATCCAACACCTCCTTTTGCTTTCCGCTTTCTCACTACCCTTAATGACTGTGGTGGTTCTCCCACAGCGACGGTGATTCCGTTTAACTCGACTCTCCCTCCTCCCTGCCTCTTGCGACGCGACAATCCCTCTCCTCTTCGCCTGCTTATAGCCCCTCTTCTCGCCC